>CAUYQV010049538.1:0-15925 GCA_963574575.1 Galagoides demidoff | reverse complement strand
TTGGTTGCAGCCATCATTGTTGTTTGGCGGGCCCAGGCTGGGGATTCGAACCCGCCACCTTAGGTGTACATGGCTGGCGCCTTAGCCGATTGAGCCACAGGCGCCGAGCCTTTTCTTTTTTTTTTTTTTTTTTAGAGATAGTCTCACAGTTGCCCTTGGTAGAGTGCCATGGCGTCATAGCTCATAGCAACCTCCAGCTCTTGGGCTTAGGTGATCCTCTTGCCTCAACCTCCCGAGTAGCTGGGACTACAGGCGTCTGCCACAACACCCGGCTATTTTTCATGCAGTTTGGCCGGGGCTGGGTTTGAACCCGCCACCCTTGATATATGGGGCTAGCGCCCTATCCACCAAGCACAGGCACCACCCAGTTTTTCGGTTTTTGTAGAGATGGTGCCCAAGAAGCCTCAGTCTTTTTTTTTTTTTTTTTTTTTTTTTGAGACAGAGCCTTAAGCTGTCCCCCTGGGTAGAGTGCCATGGCTTCACTGCTCACAGCAACCTCAGCTCCTGAGCTCAAGCGAGTCTCCTGCCTCTGCCTCCCAAGTAGCTGGGACCACAGGCTCCCGCCACAACGCCCCGCCATTTTTTGGTTGCATCCATCATTGTTGTTTGGCGGCCCGGGCTGGGGATTTGAACCTGCCACCTTAGGTGTACGTGGCTGGCACCTTAGCCGATTGAGCCACAGGTGCTGAGCCAGAAGCCTCAGTCTGAATGAGATTCATTTATCCAAAGCTATCTACTAAATGGCAAATGAACGATCCCTTCCTCTTGGATCCTAAACTCTGCCCCATTACATTTTAAAGCTCTTATGGAAATTACTTTTCTCACTGCAGTAAGTCACCCTCTTTCTGGAGTACCCAGAACATGGCCCACAACCTGGTCAGCTAGAGGAAAGTCCACATTGTCCAAAGGGAGGCACTCCTGGGATGTCATACACACAAAATTGACCTTTCTGTTGCAAGATCTGGTGGTGCTGATTGCCTCAAGAAAGTGTATTAAAAGTTGCATTTTCATTTTTAGGCTGTAACAGAAGACAAGTACGAAATACTGCAATCTGTCGATGATGCCGCAATTGTGATAAAAAACACAAAAGAGCCTCTGTTGTCTTTAACCATCCATCTGACATCCCCTGTTGTCAGAGAAGAAATGGAAAAAGTATTAGCTGGAGGTAGGGAGGCTGAGACAAGCCGGCAGGACTTTGAAAACATGGTGTTCCCTCACTATTCAAATGTGCTATTCAGTTTTAGACTGCTTTGGTAAAAAGCTTTTGGTGTAGATTTGACCACCTTTACTCTGAGATCACATCTCCCCTTGGCTTTGAATACTTGGGAGTTTAACAAAAAATGGTCACACTAAAAGTGAGTAGCACTTTTCATAGGTGATTGCACCATTTTTATCTAAATTCTTGAATGTTATCAAACATAATGAAACTTGTTTTTCTGTTGAGCCATTCTCTGGCTTTTCAAAAGTGTGTCCCTGGCAATTTTACGGTTTTTAAATGATTGACAGCAACCAGCTGGTTTCTGCATGAGTGTCATGTTGGAGTTGTACAGACAACTTGTGCTACAGCAGAACTGAGGTCCTTGTTTTTCCTCTTCACTTGGTGCTTTTATCAACCAGAGCCACAGAGATGCTCCAAACTGATAGAGTTTGGATAAAGTTTTACATTGTAGTACAATTTTTTTTCAAACCACATCTTTGGACCTAAGACGCTGATAATGTGTTCACCATTCACAGTCTATCCAGGGTCCCTCACATGCCTCTTTTCAGGTCTTATCCAAATCCCTGATACACAGATAGTGAAAAGACAAACACTCCAGTTCTGCTGCAGCATATGCTGGCTTAGTGCCCTTGCTGCTGTTCTGTTGCTTACCTTTGGTTTTCACTCATATCTAATTCCAACTACCAAAGCCCTTCTAGTTTTATCAATTTAGGGACGCTGGACCTTTGACCAACAGGACTCTCTCTGTCACGGGCTGGGGCTAGGGCAATCCCGCCTGGTGGGCGGAGGTGGTCCCCTTTGCTGCAGTTGCCTGGGGATGGCTATTGTGGCAAGCAGAGAGGGAGTTCATTTCTACTCTCCCCACCTTTTTTTTTTCTTACCCAAATTTTAACATAGCTAATTTATTGGGAGAACATGAGGAGGAGGCATGGAACAGTCTATAAGAAGATAGGATCCACCTATCTTTCCCCCCTCCCCCATGAGATTATCCCTTTCAGAATAACTTCCCACTTTTGGGGGTTTTTTTTTGTTTTTTGTTTTTTTGTTTTTTGGGGTTTTTTTGGGGGGGGGTTTGTTTATTTGTGTATGTGAGTTTTTTTTTTTTGTTTGTTTTGTTTTTGGGGTTTTTTAGGGGGGCTTGTTTTTTGGAGGAGGCCTCTGATTTTTGTGATTTCCTCTCAGGGCAGAGTTCAATGCACTTTAGTTCTCCTTCCCTGGTCTAGGGCGGAGATGAATTCAGCTTCTGGGAAACTCAGCTGCCCTTTATTTAGGTCACTGCCACATCCCCTTTCCACCTGACAGAAACCCCTTGGTCAAACTGTGCCTTGTCTTCTTATTCCATCCATGAATAGAAACGCTATCAGTCAACGATCCCCCGGACGTTCTGGACAGGCAGAAATGCCTTGCTGCCTTGGCGTCCCTCCGACACGCCAAGTGGTTCCAGGTTTGCATTTTGTTCTTCTATTTGTCTTTTGATAGAGCATTCCTAAGTTTTAACTTGGCTAACTTTTACCATAAAGATTCTTAAACATTGACGATAGCTGCGCCGAACTTAGTGCCTGCAGACATGCAGCAACTAAAGGAGCGCACACCCACAAATTTGACACCCCCAGAGGAGGCTGTGACTGAGTCGGTGGGCTGCTGCTGCTTTGTGTTAGGAGTAACATTCTTGTATATACAGTGAAATTGCTACTAGCCACAAACTTGGTGGTCATGAATGTTGATCATTTACCCTTGGCAAAGCAGCACTGTAAGATTTGTGTTTTTCATGTTGGCCTACATCCAGGGAGGTGCCTTAGTCTAAAGAGTCTGTTTTCTTCCCCCTAGGCCAGAGCTAATGGGCTGAAGTCCTGTGTCATTGTCATTCGGGTCCTCAGGGACCTATGCACCCGTGTGCCCACCTGGGGGCCCCTTCGAGGCTGGGTAAGCTACCTTGTTGGTGTGATCACCAGGGAGTGGTGGTGTGTACAGAGACACTCTCCCCTATGCCAGGAACACTTGAAGGAGACTGACCATGAGTGGCATTTCGTGGGGTGGTTGATGTGTATCCTTCAGAGCTGCTTATCAAGCAGCAAGTACTGTGTTCCACACCTTAGGGGGAGATCAGGGTGAGATGGACCCCTCTGCGGAGAACATGCAGGCAGTCTGATGTGATCCCCTCAATGAGAAAGCATTTATAGATGCTCTTTTAAATGGGAAACAGATTAGGGCCTGTGGACCAGTTCTGATTAGCTACTTGTTCTTCCAACCCACAGTTATTAATGGCTTTTATATTTAAATTTTATTATTATTATTATTATTTTTGTAGTTTTTGGAACCGGGGCAGAGTTTGAACCCGCCACCTCCAGTATATGGGGCTGGCACCCTGCTCCTTTGAGCCACAGGCCCTGCCCTATATTTAAATTTTAAATATAAATACCTATGTTATAGGCTCAACTTGGCCTCTGGGCTCACACAGCCTAAAAAGATTTCATGTTTCCTCCTCTAGCTCCCCCCTTGTTTTTGTAAAGATAAAGTCTCACTTTGTCGCCCTTGGTAGAGTACTGTGGCATCACATAGCTCACATCAGCCTCCAACTCATGGCTCAGGCAATTCTCTTGCCTCAGCCTCCTGAGAAGCTGGGACTATAGGCCCCTGCCACAATGCCTGGCTTTTTTTTTGTTGTTGTTGCAGTTTGGCCAGGGCCGGATTTGAACCCACCACTCTCGGTGTATGGGGCCAGCACCCTACCCACTGAGCCACAGGTGCCGCCCTCTCCCTTTTTTTATTGGAGACAGAATCTCACTATGTCACCCTAAGTAGAATGCCAAGGCATCACAGCTAACAGCAACCTCAAACTTTTGGGCCTAAGCTGTTCTCTTGCCTCAGCCTCCCAAGTAGTTGGGACTAAAGGCATCCGCCACAACGCCCAGCTATTTTGTTGTCATTGTTTTGTATTGTTTTGTTTTGTCTTTTTAAAGATAGCCTCAAGCTATTCCCCTGGGTAGAGTGCTGTGGCATCACAGCTCACAGCAGCCTCCAACTCCTAGGCTCAAGCAAGTCTCCTGCTTCAGCCTCCCAAGTAGCTGGGACCACAGGTGCCCACCACAAAACCTGGCTATTTTTTGGTTACAGCCATCATTGTTTTTGGTGGGCCCGGGCTGGATTCAAACCTGCCACCTTAGGTGTATGTGGCTGGCGCCTTAGCCACTTGAGCCACAGGCTCCGAACCTGTTTAGCAGGCTGGGGCTCAGTTCAAACCCGCCAACCCTAGTGTATGTGGCCAGCACCCTAAACACTGAGTTACAGGCACTGAGCCTGCCTTTTTTTTTGTTTATTTGTTTTGTTTTGTTTTGTTTTGTTGAGACAATCTCGCTATGTCACCCAAAGTAGATTGCCATGGCATCACAGCTCACAGCAACCTCAAACTCTTGGGCTCAAGCAATTCTCTTGCCTCGGCCTCCCAAGTAGCTGGGACTATAGGTGCCCATCACAAAGCCTGGCTATTTTTTGTTGCAGTTGTCATTGTTGGTTTGCTGGCCTGGGCTGGGTTTGAACCCACCACTTCGGTGTATGTGGCTGACCCTGTAACCATTGTGCTATGGGCGCTGAGCCTCATGTCTAGCTCTTTCAGAAAATTGAAGAATGTTGCCCCTGGTTCTGTGGCTTTGGCTTTGACCAAGAATGGATGGTTGTGACTCCCAGGCTATCCTTTTTTTTTTTTTGAGCTGTCTCACTGTGATACCCTGGATAGAGTGCTGTGGCATCACAGCTCACAGCAACCTCAAACTCTTGGGCTTACGCAATTCTCTTGCCTTAGCCTCCGCCCAAGTAGCTGGGACTATCATCACCTCCCACAACGCCCGGCTGCTTTTTGTTGCAGTTGTCACTGTTCCTTAGCTGCCCTGGGTCAGGGTCAAACCTGCCTGCTTCAGTGTATGTGGCCAGCGCTGTAATCACTGTGCTATGGATGCCAAGCCCCAGGCTTTCCTCTACACATACACAGTAGTAGCTCCTTAGCACCAGCTGACCCTGTCCCTCATACTGTGGTTCATTGTCCCCTTTTCTCTTACAGCCTCTCGAGCTCCTGTGTGAAAAATCCATCGGCACAGCCAACAGACCGATGGGGGCTGGTGAGGCCCTCCGGAGAGTCCTGGAGTGCCTGGCTTCGGGCATCGTGATGCCAGGTTGGAGCCTTGTGCTTTTTAAGCAGCAGGGCAAGGACAGAAATTGAGGCCCTGAGGCCGCTTTCTTGCTGGTCCAGTAACTGGGTTAGGGCAGCAGCACCTCCGTGTCCACCCCCTGTAGGGCTGAAGCATGTGACTACCCTCTTGCACCATCATATCCAGCCCTGTGCCGAGTCTGCAGCCGTGATCGGTGGGCGGATCGGGGGCAGTGGTGACCCACTCCCACGTGACTTTCTTGCTCTGAGACACATGTGGATTATTTCTGTCATGGGCTGGACGCCGAGTGGGTCACCGAACTCGGCATGTTTTCCAGAGCTGGGTGTGGATGGGGCGTGGGGTGTAATGCACCTGGTTCCCTCAGCCAGCACAGCTCTTCCAAGATGCTAAAAGATAATCCTCTGCATATCTTCCTTGTTTCCTGCCTTCAGATGGTTCTGGCATTTATGACCCTTGTGAAAAAGAAGCCACTGATGCTATTGGGCATCTAGACAGACAGCAACGGGAAGATATCACACAGAGTGCGCAGGTATAGTCATCGCCATTGCCAATGTGAGCCCTTACCCAGTCTGTACTCACTGGCTTTCAGTTCCATTACTGGGTATTGTTATAACAGCCCCTGGAGTTGCAGGCTCAGGTTGGGGATTGAGGTGAAGGGATTACATTTCTGATACAGGGTGCCCCAATCTGGGCTGCTTCTTTTCCCTGGCGCCATGTGTGGTTGTCATTTCCCCCCTTGTCTTGCTCGAGTGTTGTTTTCAGACACCGAGTTCAGTGGGGAGATGTGTTTGCTGTGGGAACTGTTCTGGGGTTTCTTCCCCTACAAGCCCACCACATGGCTCCGTGTGGCAACCAATCCCCAGGTTGGAGTCTCCTGTATTTCTCTCAAAGGGGGGTGGTCACAGACTGGCCTTCCCCTACAGCAAGGTTGGGCCCAAGCAGCCAGGCTCTCCCCTGGCTGTTAGGAGACCCCTTGCTATTGTAGGGGAGACCATTAGCAGCCCCTCAGCTCCTGCCCCTCCTCAGAAGGTGTTAGTGAGCACACACATTTGGCCATCAGTACAGGGCAGCTCAGTCAGACTCTTCTTCCCCTTCTCCAGCATGCATTGCGGCTTGCTGCATTTGGCCAGCTCCATAAAGTCCTGGGTATGGACCCTCTGCCTTCCAAGATGCCCAAGAAACCAAAGAATGAAAACCCAGTGGACTACACTGGTAAGCCTGTGGCAGGTGCCTGGTGGCAGTGGCTCTTATAAGAGCAGCCACCTTCATTCCTCAGTGGCTTCTGTCTTGCTCTCTCCTTGCAGTTCAAATTCCCCCCAGCACCACCTATGCCATTACGCCCATGAAACGACCAATGGAAGAAGATGGGGAGGAAAAGTCTCCCAGCAAAAAGAAGAAGAAGATTCAAAAGAAAGGTACAGATGTCTGTTCGCACTAATTCCCTTTATTCTCCCAGAAAGTTTCATCTTAATTGGTGTGATGCAGGGTTTTGATTTATTTTTCTTGGACACAATTTTTTTTTTTTTTAGGAGTCTTACTTTGTCGCCCTCTTAAGAGTGCTGTGGCGTCACAGCTGTCAGCAACCTCCAGCTCTTGGGCTTAGGCAATTCTTTTGCCTCAGCTTCCCGAGTAGCTGGGACTACAAGCGCCTGTCACAACATCTGGCTATTTTATTATTGTTGTTGTTTTAGTTTGGCCAGAGCTGGGTTCGATCCCTCCACCCTTGGTATATGGGGCTGATGCCCCACTCACTGAGCCACAGGCGCCGCCCATTGGACACAATTTTTAAGTCTATCCAACAGTTAGTAAGTATGTGGGCTCAGAACACAAGTAGAGAATGTTGGTCCCTCAGCTGGAAGTCAGGGGAGAAATTCAGGCCAGGCATTGGTACTCTAGGCCACATAACCCATAACCCACTATGTCAGGCCACAGAGGCTTTGTGTTATAGAATTGACTAAGCTTTCTCTGGTGTAGACATGCTGAAGTGCTGATGTAGAACCATCTTGCTATTCTGTCTTTAGAGGAGAAGGCAGAACCTCCCCAAGCGATGAATGCCTTGATGCGGTTGAATCAGCTGAAGCCAGGCCTGCAGTACAAACTGGTTTCCCAAACTGGGCCTGTCCATGCCCCCATCTTCACTATGTCAGTGGAGGTTGATGGCAATTCATTCGAGGCCTCTGGACCATCCAAAAAGACTGCCAAGCTGCATGTGGCTGTTAAAGTAAGTGTGGCCAGTGTCGCTGTCTTCTGAACAGCAGCACTATTATCTTCATCTTGGCTCCTGGCGAGCCATCACCCCTCAGGGATGCCCTTATAGTAGTAGTGTGGAGAGTGAGTCTCCTGGCAGGGCATGCAGACCCTGAAAACACGAACTGCCACATGGAAATCTGCCAAGTCAGTTGGCGATAAAAATGCCATCCTAGGCTGAGCACAGTGGCTCACCCCTATAATCCTAGCACTGGGAGGCTAAGGCAGTTGGAATGCCTGAGCTCAGGAGTTCAAGACTGGCCAGAGCAAGAGTGAGACCCTGTCTCTAGAAATAGCTGGGCATTGTGGCAGACACCTGCGGTCCCATCTACTTTGGAAGCTGGGGCAAGAGGATTGCTTAGAGTCCAAGAGTTTGAGGATACTGTGAACTATGATGCCATGGCACTCTGCCAAGGGTGACAAAGTGGGACTCTGTCTCGAAAGAAAGAAAAAGAAAAAACCATCCTTGCAGGGGCTGTCTAGCAGAGGTTCTCTAATCAGGGACTCCTAGGGTCTTGAAAGAACCCTTTTCCAAATGGCTGGATTCTACCTTGCAAACTTTTGGTTTAGGGTACTCAGGGAGGCTTGTCTGCATGGGGAGAATCCCCTCAGTAACTCCATGCCAAGCCCTCCCTCACAGAGCCTGGGGGCTTGCTGCGTATGCAGGTGTTACAGGACATGGGCTTGCCAACGGGTGCCGAGGGCAGGGACTCGAGCAAGGGGGAAGACTCTGCTGAGGAGACAGAAGCGAAGCCTGCTGTGGTGGCCCCTACTCCTGTGGTGGAAGCTGTCTCAACCCCCAGTGCTGCTTTTCCCTCAGATACCACTACCGAGGTGAGCCCATGATGGTCACTGGCAGGAGCCACCAGGAGAAGGGTGGGCAGGCAGGCTTGTGTTCACAAGCAAAGCAGTTGTTGTGACTTTGATTTCCACAACAAGTAGACCTTTCAGGCCAGGATCCTGCACAAGGGAACTAGGGATGCCCCTAAGCCTTGGCAGAGGGCCTTGCTGATACCCAAAGTTGGGGGTGGGAGAGGAAGTCATGTTGCTGGGAGCCTCCCACATAAGTCAACAGCCTGGGAGTGGCAAATGCTGGCGGGGTGTGAGGCTGGGAATCCCTAACTGAGGTGGTTGGTTTTTTTGCTGTTTTTCCTGAGAACGTGAAACAGCAGGGGCCAATCCTGACAAAGCATGGCAAGAACCCAGTTATGGAGCTGAATGAGAAGAGGCGTGGCCTCAAGTATGAGCTCATCTCAGAGACTGGGGGAAGCCATGACAAGCGGTTTGTCATGGAGGTGAGCACTGGGCCACTTTGCTTAGATTACTGGGAGGGGCAGTCACTGTAGAGGCTGGGAGCTCAGGAGGAGAGGCACCCAGTCATCCCTGACACAAGTCTATTCTTTCCAGGTTGAGGTAGATGGACAGAAGTTTCAAGGTGCTGGTTCCAACAAAAAGGTGGCAAAGGCATATGCTGCCCTTGCAGCACTAGAAAAGCTCTTCCCTGACACCCCTCTTGCCCTTGATGCTAATAAAAAGAAGAGAGCCCCAGTACCTGTCAGAGGTGGACCGAAATTTGCTGCTAAGGTGAGCAGTTCCCAGAGAACCTTTGGCCTGGGCACGAGTTCTCTACAGTTACTGATTGAGGTGAATGTAACTTGTCCATGTTCTCTCCTGTCCAGCCGCATAACCCTGGCTTTGGCATGGGAGGCCCCATGCACAATGAAGTCCCCCCACCCCCTAACCTTCGAGGACGGGGACGAGGAGGGAATATCCGTGGGCGAGGACGAGGACGAGGATTTGGTGGCACCAACCACGGAGGCTACATGAACGCTGGTGAGGGCCATTGTCTTGTGCTGTCCTGTGTACCCCAATTGCATGGGATCGTCCCTGCTCTCTTGAGCTAGGGGGTTAGGATAGATGGACTTCGGACTCCTGCTAATCCTGTCTGTCACCTTCCAGGTGCTGGGTATGGAAGCTACGGGTATGGAGGCAACTCAGCAACAGCAGGCTACAGTAAGTGTGTGTTTCTCTCTCTCTGACTTGGGAAGCAGCTGTAGTGTAGTTCCAGGGCCCAGTTAGTGGAGGGCAGCCAGAAGCAGCCTCACAGAGGCTTCAAAGTGTGGTGTGAACCTTTTTGCGGTGATTAGGTCAGAAAGCCCGCAAAGCCCTGTCCCACAGAATGGGATTGAGTCTTTAAGTGTTAGCACGTGAACTCGTGTGAGTGAACCGTTCCTGAAAAGTCAGAATTTTAAATTTCTCTGCTTTAAGCCAAGTGAAGCACCAGCCTTGTCAGTATGTTTTTGTGATAGTACACAGCTCTGGTCTTGAGAAGGAGCCTTCATTGGGGGGTACAGGAGCAGAGAGATCTAAAACATGAAATTTCAAATGTGGCGCTCTGTGCCCTTTTTCAAAAGAATTCTAATTTCTTCTCTCTGCTCTGTCTCCCCCTTTTGTAGGTGACTTTTTCACAGACTGCTACGGCTATCATGATTTTGGGTCTTCCTAGAGCGTCTAAAAGTATTGCACACAAAATCAACTTTTTACTCCAATTTCCTCCAACTCCAAAACCCAAAGTGTCCGTGCTGTGTCCCTGTGTGTGCTTCACTGGGTTTCTCAACCGTGGCTTTTCACCGCAGCTTGTCTGAAACTCTTAGCCTGCAGAATTTAAGACAATGGCAGTTTTTATCGTGATTTGCCTTTGAACTTGCTCATACTGAAGTTCACAATAAGTGGAAAATAATTTTTCAGAGAATGTATTTTTGTGCAGAATTGCACAGAATTCTAGAGCCAGCGTTGTTCAGCATCAAGGCAAAAGCCCCACCTTTGCTTTTTATGGAAAGCATTACTTTATTTAAAGAGACAGTGATGCATTTTAATCTACCTTTGTCTTAATTTACAGCAGGTTTTATATGAATTTTTAACCTTTTAACAAATTCCCAAATCTGATTGATGCCTTTGACAGTAATGAAAATGGTTTCATCACATCTGAATCCAGAGCAACTGGCTTTGTTTTTCTTCTGAGCATGTAAATTGTAGGGATTGTGGGGAACTGTACATTGCGCTGAGTTAACTTCTCCCACCTTTTGTAAATGCTCTGGTGGGTTCTTGTTTGGGGATACAATATTTCATGGTGGGTTTAGCTAGAGAGTGAACTCTCAAAGGTATCAAAATTGTGCTTCCATTGTAAGTGCAAAAGATAGACAGGCTTTAAAGAGTAGGTAACGGGAAATTTTGCAAGTCCTTATTCCAACTGCAACCCATGAGATTCTGGATTTTGGTGTCTTCCCCTCTCCTCCCCAAAAGGTGGTTTTTTAAAGTAAGCAGAAAGAGCCACATACATCCCCTGCTTTTTCAGCCAGCTTTGGCTTTGGCAGAGCCTATGCTGCCACTGGGTACACAGACTCCAGAGGTCTAGAAGTTTCTGCCTGATTGCAGAGGTACACAGAGGTTATCTTGGCTCTTTACTGAGGCCCCTGTTTTCTGTTAGGTCCCTCCTTAGAAACTGGTTTTGGCTCTGGTCAGCAGGGGTTTTTTGCAGCAAAGTCTGCCTTTGTGTTGACTTGCAAGATTTTGCGTTATTCAGGCAAAAACTGGTCAAAGTGGTTACTACATGATTTGTTCCCAGAGGTTTGAAACATTCAGTGAAACTTTTTAAAACTTTGATTGCATGATGTATTTTTTTTTAGAAAGTTATTGTTTGAGAATAATGTCTTTTTATACCAGGAAATAGTTATCCTTAATGACATTGCAAACTTCCCCTTCCCTTTATTTTTTTTTTAATCAATACATGTTAAAGTAACAAGGCCTCAGTACTTGCGTCTTCATTCATTCCTGGCTTCAGGCGGGGCAAGGTGGTGTGCTCAGTGTAGGACACTGGGGACACTGGGGCTGGGGGGACACTGGGGAATCTTCTTGAGAGGGATTCCGAAGATTCCGTCACCCCAGCCTCCTCACTGAGCCTCCACGTATTTGCTTTCTTGCATTGTGGGATGTGTCCTTCTTGGTGCGTTGGCTTTGTTGCGGGGCGGCAGGGTTGGGGGTGGCCCACAGAGCACAGACTGTAGTCTGGGGTTCAGGTCTGTGCAGACTACTATGCAAGCAACCCATGACACACACATCTCTAGTGGGTGAAAAGCACGCGAGAACTCCCAAGATGGCCCCACCTGGAATGCATGGGACCCTTGGTGCTGAGGCTGGGAGGGAAGGACAGGCTGAGTGGGAGCATCCCCTCTCCCTTCCACCCACCCCGGGCCTAGCTGAGCAGACCCCCTGGCTATTTGGGCCAAGGCAGCTACGTGCTCAGCCCTGCCTGCTCTGGGAGCCCGAGGGCCCCCTACCTTGCTGAGCACTCGGCATTGCTGTGCAGGGCTGGGACACCACCTGGCTGCAAACTGTGCTCACTCTCTAAGCTGTCCAATACCTGCTAATACAACTCTTGGCATGGGGCTCCCTTGTGCAACATTTCTGTAGTCGATGCCACCTGTCACTCCTCTTGAGTCCCTGGTGGAACTGCCTCCTATTAACAAACGTAGTGACCACAGCAGGAACTGTACGATCACATCCTCAACTTCAGGCCTGAGAATGTGGTGGCCACACTGTACACTCACTGGTCCTACTGCTTAGTCATGCCTGTGCCCAGCAGCTATGCTGAGAATGCAGAAGGGGCATTGGGTCACCAGAACCATAGCTTGAGGCCCCTCCTGGGTGTCCTAATCCCAGCTTGGCGAGTCTCTCCCCACCAGACTGGGGCTTGCTCTGCTGCTTCAGCCATGTGTTAGCAGAGATAACACCAGAGAGGTGCCCTGTATCATTGGCCAAGTCTCAATTTCTCTTCCAAGAACCATCTCAAGACTAGTTGGTCTTCTAAGAATGATGAGGGCCTTAGGGGCCTTGTTGGAAAGCATCTCATGGGGTCCCCTAGGCCTATGTCTTCTGAGCCTGTTCCCAGCACAGTGGGGAGCAGGGGTGGTGGCCTACTGCTTCTCTGGGGCTTTGCTTTTCTTGCCACTGTTGGGGACGTCTGGGTAGCCAGCAGCTCATCTGCTCTCGGAACCCATCTCATTGTAATGTTGACATCTGCTGCAAAGGCTGCTGTCGTGCACTGCTTGGCAAAGATCCATTGTTGTCATCAGCTGATGGGTGAGTGGAACTGAAGGCTGGGATGCTCCAGCAGGGCTGTGTTAATGACTGGGGCCACTGCTACTCTCTCCTTCCTCTTCTCTGCCTATGGGCAGCAGGCTTGCTGATCAGCCTTCAGGGCCCACGGCTATGAATTCCCTTCCCTCCCCTTTTCCTGCCCTTTCCCCATGCTACGCCTGACCCGCTGCCTCCCTGTTTAGGTCAGTTCTACAGCAACGGAGGGCATTCTGGGAATGCTGGTGGCGGTGGAGGCGGGGGCGGTGGCGGCTCCTCTGGCTACGGCTCCTACTACCAAGGTGACAACTACAACTCACCGGTGCCCCCAAAACACGCTGGGAAGAAGCAGCTGCATGGGGGCCAGCAGAAGCCCTCCTACGGCTCAGGCTACCAGTCCCACCAGGGCCAGCAGCAGTCCTACAGCCAGAGCCAATATGGCAGCTACGGTCCCCCGCAGGGCAAGCAGAAGGGCTACAACCACGGCCAAGGCAACTACTCCTACTCAAACTCCTACAACTCTTCTGGGGGCGGGGGCGGATCTGACTACAACTACGAGAGCAAATTCAGTGAGTTGACGCCCCGTACCCCTCAGCCTAGCCAGGGTCTGGGGTCCTGCAGTGCAGCCTATGGAGTGGCACAATTTGGGCACTGCTGGGAGACCAAGAGGCAGACAGGTGATGTGTTGGCTATGGGCAGTTATTAAGGAAGATCCAGGAGGCGGGACCCCTGCAGCACCTTCTCCAATAGCCATTGTTGCTGAGGCTTCCATGTTGAGGCTCAGAGGTATAGGCCATGAGACCTGGTACCTGCTCTAGCATTGTAAGTGTTAAGTCTGGTCCAGGAGTGAGTCTGACTCACTTTCTCCTCTGCTGTTCCCTCTCCCTCACACCCAAGCCTGGTAGGCTGCAGTAGCGTACTGAGCAGAGTTTGGGAGGGTGGTTATCCTCACAGCAGCAGGCTGGGGACCTTGCAGAACCTCTTGCTAGGGAACAAGTGCAGAGAAAGTGCTGGGTGAGAGCAGAGGCAGCAGTCTTAGACTGGATGTGCTTCCTGATGGCTGCTAGAAAGGTCGGGTGGTGGAGCAGGCAGGAAGACAAGACAGGGCTGGATTCAGAGCTTAGCAACCAGCCTGGCATGTCTCTGTTGAGCTGACGTGTGCCATGTCTAAACAGAGGGGGGGATCTACACAGGCCTAGGGTCTGATCCAAGGGCCTGTCACATTCAGGGGTACACCATGCATCCTTGAGCCTCCCCGTCTGTGTCTTTCCTGAGGCCCCTTAACTGCGCTGTCCTCTCTCCCACAGACTACAGTGGTGGTGGAGGCCGGAGCGGTGGCAACAGCTATGGCTCAGGCGGGGCATCCTACAACCCAGGCTCACATGGGGGCTATGGCGGAGGTTCTGGGGGCGGCTCCTCATACCAAGGCAAACAAGGTGGGCTTAGAGTCGTAGGTGGCACAGCATGGGGGTCCCAGCTGATGTTATGAGGAGAAATGTGGCCCTAGTGGGAGGAGAGAGCACCATGGGCAGGGCCACAGTGGAAGTTGCACCGTGGCTTCTGTGTGGGACCCCATAAGAACACAACTCAGGGCCCCGGGCAGTGGCTCACACTTAAAATCCTAGCACTCTGGGAGGTCAAATCAGGGAAAGGGTCCTTGGGGTCAAGGAGTTCAAGATCAGCCTGAGCAATAGTGAGACCGTGTCTCTACTAAACAGAAAAATGAGCTTAACGCTTAGCTCAGTGGTTAGGGTGCTGGCCACATACACCAGGGCTGGTGGATTCGACTTGGCACCAGCCTGCTAAACAACAATAACAACAACAAAAATAGTAGGGTGTTGTACTGGGCACCTATAGTCCCAGCTACTAGAGAGGCTGAGGCAAGAGTAAGAGAATTGCTTAAGCCCAAGAGTTTGAGGATGGCTCGGCACCTGTAGCACTGGTTATGGCTTCAGCCACATGAACTGAGGCCGGTGAGTTTGAACCCAGCCTGGGCCAGCTAAATAACAATGACAGTTTCAACAAATAGCCGGACATTGTGACGGGCTCTTGTAGTCCCAGCTAGTTGGGAGGCTGAGGCAAGAGAATCGCTTAAGCCCAAGAGTCTGAGGTTTCTGTGAGCTGACGTCACAGCACTCCACTGAGGGTGACATAGACTGTCTCAAAAAAAGAAGTGCCTCTGTTTTGGGGGAATGGGGTGCTAGCCCTATATACCAGAGGTGGCAGATTCAAACCTGGCCCCAGCCAAAAACTGCAAAAAAAAAAAAAAAAGGTTTGAGAATGCTATGAGCTGTGATGTCATAGAACTCTACTGAGGGTGACATAGTGAGATTCTACCTCAAAATAAATAGAGGCTTGGCACCCGTAGCACATTTTAAGGTACGTAGCCACATACACCAAGACTGGCAGGTTCAAACCCAGCCTGAGCCAGCTAAATGACGACAACTGCAATAAAAAGTAACCAGCTGTTGTGGGCACCTCAGCTGCTCGGGAGGCTGAGGAAAGAGAATCTCTTAAACCCAGGAATTTGAGGTTGCTGTGAGCTGTGATGCCATGGCACTCTACTGAGGGCAACATAATAAAGACTTTTATCTCAAAAATAAATAAATAAAATAGATAGATAGATAGCCTGGTGGGGTGGCAGGTACCTGTAATCCCAGTTACTTGTGAGGGTGAGGCAGGAGGATCACTTGGACCCAGGAGTTTGACGTTGCTGTGAGTACGCCATGGTACTCTAGCCTAGGCAACAGAGTGTGACTCTTAAAAAACAAAAAAAAAAAACTGGGTCATGGGTTTGAGACCAACCTGAGCAAGAGTGAGACCCTGTCTCTAAAAATAGCTGGGTGTTGTGGCAGGCACCTGTAGTCCCAGCTACTTGGGAGACTGAGGCAAGAGAATTGCTTGAGCCCAAGAGTTTGAGGTTTCTGTCATCTGTGACACAATGGCACTCTACTGAGGGTGATATACTGAGACTCTGTATCAAAAAAAAAAAAAAACGAAAACAAAAAATAGCCAGGCATTGTGGCGGACGCCTATACTTATAGCTACTTGGGAGGCTGAGGCAAGACAATCAGTGAAGCCCAAGAGTTTTTTTTTTTTTTTTTTTTTTTTTTTTTTTGTTTTTTTTTTTATAATATTTATTAGTTTTTTTCCACATGTTTTG
>CAUYQV010049533.1:0-25647 GCA_963574575.1 Galagoides demidoff | reverse complement strand
AATGTCATTAAGAAAATCCTAAGGAAGAGGAAAACCTTTACTATTGAGTGAGTGGAAGTGGATCACCATAAAGGTCTTCATCCTGGTCTTCATGCTGAGTAGGCTGAGGAGGACGAGGTGAAGGGGGGTTGGGCTTGCTGTGTCAGGGGCAGCCGAGGCAGAGGCAAATCCATATATAAGGGGTCCCATGCGGTTCAAACCCATGTTGTTCAGTGTCAACTGTATATGTGTACCTATGCATCCAAATACATATTGCAATTAATGGGGACAGCCTCTTTGTTGGCAAATTATCAAAACCTGTACTACCGAAGAAGAGGAGGCCAGCACACCCCTGTAAGGACAGGCTAAGTCCATGCCCTTTCCTTCACTGATAACAAAAAAGCAGCACAAGGGAAGTGTGAGGCAGAGACTACGGGGTGCATCACCACACAACGCATGACTATTCTGTACAAACACCGTTCTGTAAAACGGATGGGCAGCAGAGCCAGGGCCCCTTGTTGACATCTGTTTTACTGTCCTGTCAACAGCGTTAAGATTTCAAAGAGAGAATTTCCTAAGTTAGAAGAACATGAGAATCATCCCTCCTGCCTTCAGACTTCGGAGAAAGGTCTTTCCAAGTCGTTCCTGTTGAAGGATATAGAACAGTGTCCTCCAGAGAAATGGCAGGTGTGGCTGGAGGCAACAGCCAGGAAATAGGGTCACAGTGTTTCAGGAGGTTTCTCTGAATAGCATTAGTGGCCAGGGAGCATTTTTTCCATCAACCTGGGAATTTTTAGATATGCAGACAGCCAGGTAGACACCGAGGAAACCTTTACTTTCACCTTACTCCCTCTCAAATGATTTTTATGTCTCTTTGGTATGTATTCACCAGGGCTCTTACCCATATCATAAGGCATCTAAGTCAATGGTCTCAAAAAATGGGCAACGGCTCCCTAAGAAATGTACATGACAGACCAAAGAAGGGCAACAAGAGAATAGTAGATTCACTTTGCATTTGGTTTAAAATTTATTTTTGTGATTTTATATACTTACAAATAAAAATAATTTTTTGCCTAGGGTTAAGGGCCCCCAAACTCTTCTTAATCAGGGTGAATGATCAAAAAGATTAGCAGGACTAACTCAGTACTGACATTCAGGTTCATAAGATGTATTTACATTTACAACTTCAAAAACCTGACTGCATTCAGCTTGTTTCTGCTGTGACAATCCTGCCCTTTGGGGGGTTCCTGGGATTTTTTTCTCCTCATGGAAACTCCAGCACACCTCCCAGATCTACCTGTGCACAGTGGTGAGGCTGAGAGCAGAAGCAGCTCAAAAACAGGGGCACAACCTCATGATTTCAGGGTTGGTAGGAAATTATTAGCCAGGAGGGGCTGTTGATTTGAATTAGAACGACACTGATGGCTCTACAATTAATAGAAGTGAAAATTGCTAATTAAAAGAGTATCTTATTTTCCCCTGATGTGATCTCTTATTTGCCACAAGGATTTAATAAAATAAAACCATTGGATAGAATTTGTCAACCCAAAATGAACATCAAAAAAAAAAAAAAAAGTAGAAAAATCTTACCGGATAGGTGTAAAAAAAAAAAAGTAGGAAAAAAGGCACCTCACTTCCTGAGGAAAGTTTATCACTGAAAAGCCACTCAGAAATTAAATGCTTAAATTAGATTGCAGCATGTCAAGTTTTAAAAATGTTGTTGTGATGTTTTTGCTGCCCGTTGTTATGGCCTAAGTTTGTCTTTCTCAAAATGCAGATGTTGAAGTCCTGACCCCCAGTACCTCAGAATGTGACTGTACTTAGAGATGAGTCTTTAAAGAGGTTATTAAAATTAAATAAGGTCATTGGAGTGGGCCCTAACCCACTGATGTCCTTATGAGAAGATATTATAACATAAACAGTTTAGAGAAAAGATCACGAGAACAGAGAAGATAGCCACCTACAAACCACGGAGGGAGACCTGAAAAGAAGCAAATCTTCTAACACTTGATTTCAAACTTCTGGCCTCCAGAACTTTGAGAAAATAAATTCCTATTGTGTAAGCCACCCTGTCTGTGGTCCCTTCTCATGGCAGCCTTAGCAAACACAGATACCCATCAAGGAACAGGTAACTTTTAGGAAACACAATTCTACCTCTTGCCGCATTAACTATTTCATCTCTTACTGAATTAACTTTACTGAATTCTAATTCAGTGGCCCATAGGTTAACTAGGCCAATAAAAATTCTCTTCATCAACATTTAATATGACTTAAAATAGATAGGCTATTGAACATGTTAATAACTATGGAACATGTTACATGTTGAAAACTTCCATCTGTCAAATTATCATCTGGCGTTCCAGTAGTTCACATCTTATCCTAATTAATAATCTTCCTCTTAAAATAATTCAGAACAAACTCTTTTTTGCTACAGTGAAACTGTTCAAATGTGAGTAACTTCATTGAAAGGAAACAGCTCACTCTATAGCACGTGTGGTCCAAAGTAAGAAGGTCTTCCAGAGATCTGAGGGACTCTGCATATACATTTAGGAGCTTAGACATAAATTCACTGACAAAATGCACTTTAGGTAGTTCTTCATGATGACAAACTTAATTTTGTACCATAAAATTATAAATTGCCCTTTGTTGCCTCTGGGAATGTTATAAATTTTCCACAAGTCAGCATAGATCACAATGAATTGTTGACAGTCTTCACCATGAATATCTTTCAAATGGTATCTTTGTGAAGGGGAAACGTGCTGTTATGACTTGGAACTACACCGGGAGGCTCCTGCATACTCATGTACTGACCCTGAGTCCACACTGATGTACCAACATGGCTTATGCTGCTGTGACCAAGAGGAAACAAACACACCAGGACTTGTTACCGACCTAGAAATGACCATCCCCTTATGCACAAGTCATATCCTAGCACAGCCAAGGATTGATTTGATATCTTGATGAAGAAGGAGATTAAGAGGGTCACATAGTTAGACACCCAGGACTGGGTTATACCACAGGGGTGGATGGAAACCAGTAGGTCCAGCTTCTTTTTCTCCATAATTTCTTTGCCTTAGTCCACTGCCATGTATAGATTTCCTCCTGGAGTATGAAATTCAGATGATGGCACATTTCCAGGGCTCCACCACACTGGGCAATGCTTACTTCTCAAGTAACCACTATAATGGGAGATGGATTATTCTTAGGCCAATTAGGTCCTTTCCAGAGGACAGAATCAACCTTCTCTTAGGAAACTGGATGAGATACAGTGAAAATTCCAAGGCAATTGAGACTTTGTCATGAAGGAAGAAAGGGGGCAATATTATAGGGTTTGCAACCAGCTTTACACAGCACTAGGTCCCTTCACATAGAGGCTGCCCAGGATAGGGGTTAAAACTCAACCTTTGGAACTACACTGCCTGCATTGAAATCTCAACTCCTCTACTGACTAGCAGTCTGACCTCTGGCAAGCTACTTAAATTCTATATAGCTGGCTCAGCACCTGTGGCTCAAGTGGCTAAGGCGCCAGCCACATACACCTAAGGTGGCAGGTTTGAATCCAACCTGGGCCCGCTAAACAACAATGACAGCTGCAACCAAAAAATAGCCAGGCGTTGTGGTGGGCACCTGTGGTCCCAGCTACTTGGGAGGCTGAGGCAGGAGAATCTCTTGAGCCCAGGAGTTGGAGGTTGCTGTGAGCTGTGATGCCACAGCACTCTACCCAGGGGACAGCTTGAGGCTCTGTCTCAAAAAAAAAAAAAAAAATTCTATATAGCTCAGTTTCTTATTTGTCAAAAAAAAAAAAAAAGTAAAAATAACAATACTGTCTACCACACAAGTAGAGGACTGAATCAGTTGAACAGAACCTTGAACAGGACTTAATATATAACAAGTGATTGTTTTCCAGAAAATAAAGTTTGAATATAATCACATTCTACCAAAAAACTGAGCACCTGAAAATTCTTAAATCATGAGCGATCACCAAAAGAGTGACTCTTCAACTAACGTTTCCTGAGGTCCAAGTAAACTCATTTCCCTGTCCAGTCATTTTCTGAGTTATAATGATTAGGAAGAGGCAGGCATCATGACAAAAATTATATAATTACCTGATACTTCTGTTATGCCCCAACTCCATCTTTTTTTTTGGCCAGGGCTGGGTTTGAACCCACCATGTCTGGTATATGGGGCCGGCACCCTACTCTTTGGAGCCACAGGTGCCACCCTGCCTCAACTCTATCCTGCTAAGGGCTTTCAACACTCCCCCTTTAAGATAGGAAGCTCAGCTGAAAGAGTTTAGTAATAACTGCAAAACCCCAGCTTTCCCTTGTAAGGACTCCCCTTACCAGGTGTTGGGTCTTGTCAAGTTCAGCTTGCATTAAGGACTCCCTGTCCTTTACCAAAAGCCCCTTATAAAAGGTTTCCACCCCTGCTTCTAGGGGTTGAGAGACTTCAAGGCGTATGCCCGCCAGCCGATCAGTAAAGGACCCTTGCTTAATTTGGACCCCGTGTGCTGGCATTTCTCTGTTCCACTAGCTTTGGGTATAACACTTTTCCCAAACAGAGACGTATCTAGAGAAGTGACTTTAGTGTTCTTCAGTGATAACTTTTCTTGACAACTGCGTGTCCAACTACATTCCTGCCAACTGGCAGTAAGGGGGAGCTGTCAGAAGATCATCAGTGCCTCAACTCCATCTAACAGAGGTAAGTTTCAGTCAGGCAGTGGCAATTTTTTAAAAGCAGAGGCATTTTATTTCCATTATGAGACCCTACACTCAATGCCCAACATATGAGATAAGCACAAATGAGGTTTCCCAGGTAAAATGGCGGGGGGGCAGGAGATCCCAGCACCCTTCTAACCCTCCTAATCCTGCGCAGAGCTAGAGTAGCTAATCCTCTTAGCTACTTAGGATTCCTTCTATTTTTTCTGTTTTTAACTAATTCAGATGAAAAGATCATTTTATTAAGGTTTCAGGTTGTGTCTTGTGGACTGGTCCTGCTGGCTTCCTGCCATGTGCTTGGGACTTGAATGCTACTAAAAGTTGGCAGTGGGTTCTTTTGATATCTAAACTATCGTGAGGTTGCTGTGGGGCAGTGTGGAAGGCTGATGTCACAGGAGAAAGACATCTCCTTGAAAGAGTCATAAAAAGCAAGGAGCCACACAGCTGAGATAAGAATACAGCAGTTAAACTGATCTCATCGGGCAGAGTAAACTCAAATTTCCAAATTGAGTTACCACTGAAGTGACCGATCGCTTATCACACAATTAATGGTACTTCTGAGATTGCAAGGGGTACAGTTACTAATTACGCTAGGAGACAGTGTGGCTTGTGGCTACCGATCTCTTACCCCTCTTCCCCAGGCACACCCTCCTAGGCACATCTCCCAGCCATGATGCCTCTAATTTTTTCTCTGAACAACTTTGCATCTTCTGATGTCAAGACTAGTTGGTCTCCACACCCCTGGGTGGTGAATTGTCAACATTTTCTGAATGAATTACCAACCAAAGGCTTTTCTCTCAATAATAAAAATGCTGAACAGACAATACTTTCAATGACAGCTATAAAAAGCTGCATATAATGAAAACACCCTCAGGTCAAATAGAAACTTTGTTCTCTAGAATAAGCACTTGGAAATCTCTGCATGGGGACTCAGACTTTCTGAGGCGACTGGGATGTTGGCCACCTAGAAAACTCCTACATTACACCCATGCTTCTTTCACGCAGTGGAGTCTGAATACCTGGCTTCCCTAACTTTAATAAGCCTTTCATTTTACAGTGGATTTTTGCATGGGGCATCTCACTTGATTTTTACAGCCAAACCATGACATAGCTGCTATTATGCCGTCTCAGGGCTGGAAAATACGAAGGTCAGACGGGTTGAGCAGATTTCCCCAGATCACACAGTCTGGAGAGGTCAGAGCTGGACTTGTTCCCAGGGCTCACAGTATCATCACTGCCTCCTCAGGCTTCTTCTCCACCTAAATTACAACACTTGAATCCCAAATGGGCTGATCCAGTTTGGTGCACACAGTGGGAATTTTCTTCAATCTCTGAATTGGACTCAAATTACCACCTATTAGCTTCTCACTGATTTCTGCTGTTTCCTTTTCCTCTTGCATCATCCCATTTGTGTGTGTGTGGTATTCCCATGACTTTTACTGCTCTTCATCTCATCTCCGCAGCTATAAAAGGGAGGCACCTCTGGACCTCATCAAGTAGAGCAAATAGGGTCAGTCTGGCAATTTCAGCCCGGGATGCACATTCCCTAGTTTTGAGAAGCCCTCATAAAAAATTAAGCAACCTAGGGCGGGCACAATGTCCTGTAATCCTAGCACTCTGGGAGGTTGAGGTGGGCAGATTGCCTGAGCTTAGAAGTTCAAAACCAGCCTGAGCTAGAGTGAGACCCCATTTCTACTAAAAATAGAAAAACTAGCCAGGTGTTATGGTGGATGCCTATAGTCCCAGGTATTCGGGTGGCTGAGGCAAGAGGATGGCTTGAACCCAGGAGTTTGAAGTTGTGAGTTATGATGCCACAGCACTCTACCCAGGGCAACAGAGTGAGACTGTCTGGAAAAAAAAAAATTAAGCAGCCTGCAAAAACCTTTTTAAAGAGAAAACCCTTTCCTCTGTCCAAACTCTTCCTCTGAAAATCCTTTTCTAAAGAAGTCGACATAAAATTCCTTGTATAAAAGTTTGTCTGGGTTGTTTTTCTCCAACACGAAGGACACAGTGTAGTCCTACAATGCATCTTTAGTGATCTACATTAATGCAGCCAATTTATGGTATTATTAACCTTGATGTTTTATGTTAGCAACCTTAACCTACATTAATGCAGACAATTTGAAGTGTTATTAACCTACATTAGTGCAACCAATTTGTGGTGTTATTAACTTTGATATCTTAGTGATTTCAGAACATTTCACCTGCATTCAGAATCCCCCAGACTGTTTGCTTCAAGTGCCATTCTTGGGCTCAATTCAAGATTTGCCAAATCAAAATATCTAGGAGAGGAGCTAACGTATCTGCATTTTAAAGAAGGCCCTGGGTGATTCTCAGGTCAACATCTGAGAAAGGCCATCTCAGGAGCCATAGACTTTTTAAAGAGCTTGGAAATCATGGCACTGAGATTCAAGCTTTCTGGATGAGGTGACTGTGAAGTTGGACTACTCTTTTAACTTATAGCAGTGGAGGACCTCAGTGGGGTAACAGTTGAAGTTCAACAGCCAGATAAGGAAACTGAAGCCAAGGACCAAACCAATTAATCTCTGTGAAGCCTAGACACTCCTCCAAGGAGGCCTGACCCCATATCTCATATTACGTGTACCTTGTATCTTTACAAATGCTAAATTTAGGTTCAGGTCAATAGCTGACAATTTTATTGATTGATTTAGCCATGTTCCTTCAAAATATGAAATCTTTCTTGTAAGACTAATGGATCAAAGATTACTGGCATCCATTATGACCTTGGAGCATAATGGTTTAGGGCAGTGTAACTGTCAGCCTGTGTCTTTCAAACCTTAAATTCTCAATTTTCAGCTCTCAAAGTTTTAGAAATGGTTTAATCAGTTGACCCAGAAGTCATCAGGCAAGCATACAGACATGAGATGGAAATTTGATGGGATAATTTTCAAAGAAAACACAATAATCAATAATTCCCAATATTCATGGTCATCAGTGTAGCATATAATCATCTCTGGAGAGAAAATGACTTAATTAAGTTGGGAAGTCAGCCTAGTGATCACACATCTGAGAATGAAGCAGATTTTCTTTTTGGGTATCTTAACTAGGGAGTACCCAGCTGGGTGATGGAATGTTTGGGTTTATAGTCTAGGACAGAGTTTCCCGAAATTGTACAGGATGGCTGTGTTATATAATAAGCCTATTTCTAATTTTGTAAAACTTGTTGCTATGGACTAAATTTTTATGTGATGGTTAATTTATGTTAATTTCTCAGATAAATGGTCTGTTTCTTTAGAGAACCCTAAGTAATGAGATGTGTGCTGTCCCCAAATTTTATACATTGAAGTTCTAACTCCCTAGGTGAGGGTGTTTGGAGGTAGTACTTTGGGGAGGTGATTAGATCATGATGGGGCAGGTTTCTTAAATGGGATTAATGCTATGATAAGAAACCATGTGAAGATACAAAGAGAAGCCAGCTATCTGCACATCAGCAAGCAGGCTCTAGCCAGACACTAGATCTCTGATAAATGTTTGTTGTTTATGCCACTCAGTCTATGATGTATTTGTTACAGCAGCTAAAAACCAAAACAAATGGCAAACTGTTTTTCAAAATGACTCAAATTTGCATGACTCTCAGCAATGTCTGAGAATTCTAGTCGATCCTCATTTTCATTGGCACTCGGTATTGCCAGTTATTTTTAAATTGTAGCCATCCTAGCAGGTGTGAGATTGGTATCTCATTTTTTACTTTAATTTACATGTCCCTAATCACTAATGAGAATGAAGATCTTTTCATGTGCTTATTTGCCATCTGGATCTCTCCTTTGGGGAAATAAAATCCTTTGCTCATGTTTTCTGAGTGTTTTGTAGTATTTAGTATATAGATTTTGTATATGTCTTTCTATACCTAAATTTTCCCTTTTTTTGGTTTTCTGAAGTTATCGTAAATGACACTTTTTAGAAAGTTTTTAATACATTCCTACTACATAGACATATTTTTGTCTATCAATCTTGTATCTGTCCTATGTCTTGCTAATCTTCCATATTAATTAGAAATGCTTTTGTACAATCTTTGCAATTAGGCAACCATGTCTTCAGCAAACAGGAACAGTTTTATTTCTTCTTTTCTAATTAACATTTTATCTATCTATCTATCATCTGTATATCTAGCTTACCAATCTACTTACCCACCTGCCCTGTTGTACGGCTAAGATGGCCAGTACTATGGTCAGTAGGAATGGTAAGAGTGGACATCCTTACCACCTTCCTGGTCTTTGGTATTGTCTTTTCTGGTTTGAAATTTTAGCTTGACCCTTCCTAAACCTTTTTCTCTGCCAAGGCTTTTTATTTTTCCATTTGTTTTTAGAACATTCACAATTGTAGGTGGGAAGAAGTGGCATATTCTCATTTCATCTTTCCCAGAACTGGAATCCTCCTTGCTTTTCCACCTTCACTGCATTTTTTAAACAACCCTTTTGAGATATAAGTCACATACCTTAAAATTCACCCATTTAAAGTATGCAATTCAATGACTTTGAGTGTATTCATAAAGTTGTGCAACCACTGCCAAAATCAATTTTGGGACATTTTTGTCTTACACACACACACTCACACATACCACCCAAGCCATACTCATTATTTCTGTGATATATGCTTTAAAGAACAGATTTTTTTTTTTCAACTTTTGGCCGGGGCGGGGTTTGAACCTGCCACCTCCTACTCCTTTGAGCCACAGGCACCACCCCATAATTTTTTTAATATTGTTAAAATCTAAGTTAACTTTTTCTTTCTTTATTTTATTGTTTTATTGTTAAAATCTAAGTTAACTTTTTCTTTGTTTCTTTTTCTTTGTTTATTTATACCTTTAGTGTCTTATTTAAGAAATTATCACCCAGGATAACAAAATGTTTGCATTTATGTTTTACTTTAAGACTTGTATAGTTTTAGCTCTTATGCTCTGAGATCTTTGATCCCTCTTGAGTTAACTTTTGTAAAAAGTAGGGGTCCGATTTCTTTGCTTGAGTATATACAGTTTTCCCAAAACCATTTGTTGAAATACTATTCTTTTCCCATTGGATGGTCATGATAGCCTTGTCAAAAATCAAATAACATAAATATGAGAGTTTTTTCCTAGACTCTCAATTCTATACCATTGATCTCTATGCCTGTTTTTATGGGGGTGCCACAGTATCATTGTAGCTCTGCAGTAATTTTTGGAATCTGAAAATGAAAGTCTTCATCATTATTCTTTTCACTCTCTCCTTCCTTCCTTCCTTCTCCCCTTCTTCCCTCCCTCCCTCTCTCTTTCTTTCTTTCTCTTTCTCTTACTTCTTCTCTATTTTTCTCTCTTTCTTTCCTTTCATTTTTATTTTATTGCCTATTCTGAGTTGTTTGAATTTACATATAAATTTTAGAATTATCTTGCCAATTTATGCAAATAATCGAGGTGGAATTTTGATAGGGATTATGTAGATCTGTAGACCAATTTGGGAAATATTGCTATCTCAGTAATAAATCTTTTGATCCATGAGCATGGGATGTCTTTCTGCTTGATTAGATACTCTTAAATTTCTTTAAGAAATGATTTATAATTTTAAGAATATACATTTTGCACTTCCTTATATTAACTTTATTTCAAAGTATTTTACTCTCTTTATAACACTATAAATATAATTTTTATGAGTTTTATATTTTTTTTTGCAAAGCTAGAAATACATATTTATTAAGTGCCAAGTTCAAATTCTAAAACCCAACTTAATACACAATACAAATGAAATTTAGGTTGACAGAAAAATGGGTAGATATTAAATTTAATTAAATTTACAGTATATTGTCTTGATATAATCTGTCCTTTTAAAGCAGCGGTTCTCAACCTGTGGGTTGCGACCCACAGGAACTGTATTAAAGGACTGCGGCATTGAGAAGGTTGAGAACCACTGTTTCCTGAATAGTTTAGCATCATTAACAGTTCTGGTTATTTCCTTTTCAACTGATCAAGAAGATGTTCACGTGGTTCCGTTCTCACCAGTGTTGATGTGTATAAGTAATTTTTCCTCGCTGCTGTTGTACCTGTTGAAATATCCAGTTCATAAAAATTAAAACTCATATCCATTTTTTTGCACTATTCATTCCGTCCATTGCATTTTAACTTCAAGCATTATATTTTTGATTCCTTAAAGTCCTATTTGTATTTTTTCCATACTGTCCTAGCCATTCATGTGTTAAGACATTTTTAAATATAAAAAACTGATAATATCGCAGACCTAAATGTAAAACACAAAACTAGAAGAGTGTATGGGAGAAGGTATAAATGACTTTGGATTTAGCAATGGCACTGTAGATATGACACCAAAAGTGCAATCTATGAAATAAATAATTACTAGTTTGGACTTTATTGAACTTAAACAGCAGCCACTTTAGAAGACAGTTTGGTAGTTTCTTAGAAAACTAAACATATTCTTGTATTTACCCAAAGGAGTTGAAAACTTATTTACACACACAAAAAAATGCACACAGATGTTTATATTCTTGCCCAAATTTGGAAGTAATCAAGATGTTCACTGGAAAGTGAAAGGATAAATGTGCTGCAGTATATCTAGATGATAATGGACTATTATGCAGGACTAAAAAGAAACAAGCTATTAATCCATGCATGAAGAGACATGGAGAAAACTTAAATGCATATCATTAAGTGAAAGAAACCAATAAAAAATTCTACATACTGTATCATTCCAATGACCTTCTGGAAAAAGCAGAACTATGGAGATAGTAAGAATGTCAATGGTTGCCAAGGGTTTAGGGAAACAGACGAATAGCAATAGCACAGAGGATTTTAAAGGCAGCAAAAATACCCTGTATGACACTATAACGGTGGACACATGTCATTATATGTTTGTCTAAACCCAAAGAATGCACGATACCAAGTACAAACCCTAACGTGAACTATGGACTTTGCGTGATAATGATGTGTCACGTAGGTTCATTAATTATAACAAATGCACTCGCTTTGTTGGTGGTTGGGTGTTAATAAGGCAGTGCATATGTGGGTGCAGGGGTATATGAGAAATCTCAGTACATTTGTTCTACTCAATTTTTCTGTGAAGCTAAAACTGCTCTATAAAAATTAGGCCTAGCATTGTGGCTCACGCCTGTAATGCCAGCTCTTTGGAAGATCAAGGTGGGAGGATTGCTTGAGGCCAAGAGTTTAAGACCAACCTGGGTAATGTAACAAGATCCTGTAGCTACAAAAAATAAGGGAAAACAATTTTTTAAGTCTATTATTTCTTTTTGAAGATAAGATTCATACCCATAAGATACAGAGTTGATTCATCATCTGATTATTTCGATATCTGAAGTCCCTACAGGAATGTTTTTCTTTTACATCTCTCTCATAGAACCATAACCTCAAATCTCAAAGACTGAGGTTTCTGTCAGTGTTTAGTTTCTTGGAATTTTAACTGTAGGACTGATGTGAGGCTGAGTTTGTAGTTGTTCAGAAAGGATGTGAGTTTCTTTTTGCCAGATCCTTAGAAATGCTGTCAAACTGCGGTCTCCTGGAACTAAATTTTTAGGGGGGGTTGTACCATACAGGAAGTGCGTGTCCCTATTTCAAAACACTACCACCAATCCCAAATGCTAGTTGCTTTTCAGGAATCTTCCAGGGAAACCTGTTTTCCACCTGCAACTCAAAACCAATTTGGCATAAGTATATATTAACTCTCTCCCTTCGTGTGGTGATACTTTCCTATTTTACCCTATTACTGGAGTCATCTTTTGTAAGGTTCAGCTTTATATGGAGATATTGTCCAAGTCCTCACCTTGCTCCAGCTCTAGATTTTGTAGGTGGCTCCTTAAATCTAAGGATTGTAGATCCCAGGGATTGGCAAGTACCATGAATAAACACAGATCCAGTAAGACGTGCTACTCTGAATTTGTACTTTCTTGTCATGTCTGCCCTTCTTTATATTTATACTTTTATTCCAGCTCAGTCATGGATTGTGAAATACTTTTAAACTATAAAGAAGTAAAAGAAAAAATGCTGTAAAAAAATTAAAAGTATTCAATTTTTTGAATTAATTCAATTCAATTAATTAAGGTCTCTTTAATTAAACATCTACTCTAATTAAAGTTGGAAGGTATAGGATTTGATCCTGATACTAGCAAGGTGACTCTTGGTAAATCTTTTAATTCTCTCTGTGCCTTAATAACTTTGTGTGTGAAAAATGTGAAGGTGAAAAACATCCTTGACACTTAGATGTAATAATTTTAAATTACCCATGATCTTTGATTGTTATTAATCAGTTTAAGGGAGTTATTTTACATCAACAAAGAGGGGATAGTTCTACTCAAAAGTTTTTCTGACTTGAGCGGGTCATTCTTTTTCTCTCATTTTCTCTCACCTTATATGGGGCCCAGGCTCCCGGTTAGTTGACTATTGTAACTCCACTTAAAAACATTATAAAAATAAAACAAAATATGCCAAAATAAAAGTGGTTTTTTTGTTCACATGGATTTTAATAGCCTCCAGAAGAGGTAAAATAGCAATGTTATGTCCTTGAAAATACTTCTAAACTATAACTAACATTTTCTTTTTGTTTTTAAGATAGGGTTTGGATTTCTTTAAGAGTTGTTAGTGATAGAAATTCTAAGATTTCTGATAACATTCCAAAATAACTATATTTTGTAGCAGATTCAACACTTTCAAAGCCCTTCAAAAAACAAGCCATAAATCACAGCAGGCATGGTAAAGCAAAAATCCTCTTGAAGGAGACGCTCTGTTTACTGCTAAGAACTCATGAATCATAAAGAACAATACAACCCAAGTGTATTTTCCTTCTGCTATTTGAAGTTGCAGGAGTAAATCTGTGGCCTTGACCTAATGAAATGCACTGGGACAGTACAAAAATACATTATTCAGTTGCTTGCTACATAATGTGATTTAAATTGTTTTTCATTCCATTATCCTTGGCTCTTGGGCACTTAAGTTGAGGCAGATTTATGAGTATTTCATAATTAACAAGTGTTCCTCTCTGACAAAGAAGGTAGCCTAATTTCGGGGGAGGGTAGGGGTCCTTTTGCTTTCTGTCCCTGCTGAGTTTCTCCCCCAACACCTTTACTTCCCACCGGTCTGTGACTCCATTAACTTTAAAAGCAAATTAGACACTACCCTCTTTAACAGTTCTCACTTCACTCCAATCAAAAGGCACTTAATTAGTTTGCTTCCAGGATATATTACTACAATAACAGGATCTGATACAAGCAATATGAAATGATGGTCTAAGGCTAGGTGGGTTGAAAACAAGATTTTGAACCCGAATTATGGCCGATGCCTAAAGGATCCTCCAACCAACACTTATAAATGAGTGTCATTTGGATATAAAGTCTTAAAAGATCCATTTGCCATGTTGGATGGTAAGGCTTTTGACAAAAATGATAGTGATGGTTCAAGGTACTTTTAGCACAGCCTATTTGTTCTCAACAAATATGAAGGTCTTGGGAAGCAAAGTGCCTTATCTACTTTTCTTGCCCTGCCTCCGTCCATCATGTCTGGCACATCAGTTTCTGAGGACTTCTTATGGCTGGCAGAGTCATGGCACAGTTCACTGAGCTACTCAAGAGATGACCCAACCTTCAAAATGTCAGAACCAGACCTGGGAGGCTTTTCCAGACTCTTGACAATGGTGATGTGCTCAACTCTGACACCGTGTGGTCACTTGGGGAAAGCCTGTGGCTTAAACGTCTTAAACTTCAACACTATTCCTCCAGATTTAGAAAATGATATCCATTCTGCCCTGTGCTTCTTGGGATGATTTAGTGATATTAGAGGAGGAGATAATGGTTGACTCCCTCCTCTGAGGGAATAGAGAAGAGCCCTTTGGATAGGACAACGTTGCAGTCACTGGTAACCTTTCAAGAGGGTGGACAGAAAAACTATCAGAGGAGGAGGAGCTAAGAGGAGATGAAACTTCTGCTGTAAAGAATATCAAAAAATAATAATGTACCCATAACAGGTCATAGGGTCAAGAAGTATTTTTACGAAGGGAAATATTAGAGAAATTGTTGTGCAGATAACAGGAATTGAGATAAAGAAACATACAGGAAAGAGAAGGGGAAATTGTAGAAGCAAAGTCATGTAAACCACAAAGATGAGGCCCTCCGGCACTCAGTGGAGAGGCTGGTAGAGTTCAGGTCATGAGTTCTCACTCAAACAGAAGGGGGGCAATTATGATAGAAGGAGTGATTCTCAGCTAATTATATCTATGTTTGTAAGAAATTAAGGGAAGCAAAGAGGACACCTACCTTATTTTAGAGCCTTAGTACTTGAGGCCTACAAGAGAAAACACAGATTCTACTTAAGATGAGCATAGTGAGACAACAGTATGAAATGGAAGGATTAAAATTGTTAAATAATATGGTTACTATAAGGGAAAGTAACCCCTTTTCATATGAAAATGATTGAGGGAAATGAATGAATTAAGTGAGTTTATACTAGTGCAATAAATAGGGTTTAATATTTTAGGAAGGAAGGTTAATTTTACAGACAATAGGGAAACACTTCAAGAGGGTAAAGGTAAACCCACTCCAGAAATTTTTGGGAACAATCTGAAGAAAAGTACAAAAATGTTATTGAAAATGACTAAAAGAAAAAGTGAGATTAAAAAAAGTGAGGTAGACATATACATACTCAATTCCTAAATTAGAAGACTGATTTAAGGTTATTGTATTCAAAAATATAATTTATTTTATTTATTTTTTATTAAATGATAGCTGTGTACATTAATGCAATCGTGGGGCACGGTGTGGTGTTTTCATATACAATTTGAAATATTTTCATCAAACTGGTTAACATAGCCCAAAAATACAATTTTGAAAGAAACTTTTAACAAAGTGATTGTACTCTTGGGAAGAATATATAGGCATGGTTAAAAAAAATTATTTGCAAAGGAAGACAGATTCTCAATAGATTAAAAGAAAATGAAAATTAAGTTAGTGTTGTATTGGCATAAGAACAAGCTAATGAACAGAACAGAAAACAGAATAGAGAGACAGACTCTAAATGTTGAAAATGTTGGCATCACAAACTAGTGAAAAAAGATCATTCAATATATGAGCTAAGAAACTGCTTAGTTATTTTTTTGGATTTATAGTCTCCCTTAATATATACTGTAATAAAATTTAAGATGAATTTAAGACTTAAGTCTGAAATAAATCATACAAAAGCTACAAGAGGTTCTTTACCTAGTTAGCTCATTTTCAATTGGGAAATGACTTCCTAATCTTAAAGAAGAGCAAAAATGATTTGATTGCATGAAATGTTACATTTTCCATTTTAAGAAAGTTACAAGTAAAAGTTAAAGACAAACTGAGGTACCATATCATAAAGTACTCATTAAAAATCAATAAGAAAATATTACTCTAGGAAAATAGACCAATATATGAACAGATAGTTTACCAAGAAAAATAACAACTATTACCACATATTTTTATTTTTTTTATTAAATCATAGCTGTGTCCATTAATGCAATCATGGGGTACAATGTACTGGTTTATCTACTGGTCAACATAGCCTTTCTGGCATTTTCTTAGTTATTGTGTTAAGATATTTATATTCTACACCTAGTAAATTTCACATGTACCCTTGTAAGATGCACCATAGGTGTGGTCCCACCAACCCTATACCCTCCCTCTACTCTCCCTCTACCCATCCTCCCTTATTATCTCTCCTCCTTCACTCCTTCTTTTTGGGCTATGATTGGGTTATAGCTTCCATAAGAAAGCTATAAATTGGTTTCATGGTAAGACTAAGTACACTGGATACTTTTTCTTCTATTCTTGAGATACTTTGCTAAGAAGAATATTTTCCAACTCCATCCATGTAAACATATAGGAGGTAAGTTCTCCATATTTCTTTAAGGCTGGATAATATTCCATGGTGTACATATACCACAATTTATTGATCCATTTGTGGGTCGATGGGCACTTGGGCTTCTTCCATGACTTAGCAATTATGAATTGGGCTGCAATAAACATTCTGGTACATATATCTCTGTTATAATGTGATTTTTTGGTCTTCTGGATATATACCTAGTAGAGGAATTGTAGGATTGAATGGCAGGTCTATTTTTAGATCCCTAAGTGTTCTCCAAGCATCTTTCCAAAAAGAACATATTAGTTTGCATTCCTACCAGCGGTGTAGAAGTGTTCCCTTTTCTCCACATCCACGCCATCATCTCTGGTTTGGGGATTTTGTGATGTGGGCTAATCTTACTGGAGTTAGATGATATCTCAAAGTAGTTGTGATTTGCATTCCTCTGATGATTAAGGATGATGAGCATTTTTTCATATGTGTGTAGGCCATGTGCCTGTCTTCTTCAGAGAAGTTTCTCTTTAAGTCCTTTGCCCACTCTGAGATGGGATCACTTGTTCTTTTCTTGATGATACGTTTGAGTTCTCTGTGGATTCTGGTTATTAAACCTTTGTCAGAGACATAACCTGCCAATATCTTCTCCCATTAAAATTCAGACCTCTTGATCTACTTACATTCTAATAATAGTGTTTGTATATGACACTAAGAACACAGTTTTAAAAAGCAGAATGATACTTAGCTTTTACATAATACCAAAGAATTCAAAGTAAAAGCGTTTTTAATGGGTCAAATGATCTTTCAGCATAGCAGCTGTTCACTGATTCATTTCTCCTAGTCTCAGTTCCCAGTTGTCCCAAATTCAGCCGATTTTATTCTTTCTCCTCGCTCATCTCAGTTGCTCATAATGCAGAATCACTTAGTGCCTCTAACATCTTAAATCTTTCTCCCCTCTCACAGACACTGGGGGCAATCCCCTACTAATAGTGCACTTCATATAAGATGGTGTCTCTATCTGCTGTGTGCACCTTCATGTTCAGAACAATTAAAATCAGATTGAGGATGACTGGAAAATAAGCAATCCTCATGCCATCATCAATGTTGACTTTTTTCTGTCTTGTAATGGAATATTAATGCTCCATTTATGAGTTCAGTTTTATTATTTGAGCTAGTATATTGACCCAGGAATAGGAACAATACCGTTTTTATTTTATTTATTTATTAGAGACAGAGTCTCACTCTGTCACCCTGGGTAGAGTGCCATGGCATCACAGCTCACAATAACTTCAAGCTCTTGGCTCGGCGCCTGTGGCTCAAGTGGCTAAGGCGCCAGTCACACACATCTAAGGTGGCGGGTTCGAGTCCAGCCCCCGGACCCGCCAAACAACAATGAGGTTGCAACCAAAAAATGGCCGGGCATTGTGGCGGGTGCCTGTTGTCCCAGCTACTTGGGAGGCAGAGGCAGGAGACTCCCTTGAGCCCAGGAGTTGGAGGTTTACTCTACCCAGGGGGATAGCTTGAGGCTCTGTCTCAAAAAAAAAAAAAAAAAACAAAAAAAAACTTCAAGCTCTTGGGCTCAAGCGATCATCTTGCCTCAGTTTTTCTATTTTTAGTAAAGACCAGGTTTCACTCTTGCTCAGGCTGGTCTCGAACTCCTGAGCTCAAGTGATCCACCTGCCTCAACCTCCCAGAATACTAGGATTACAGGCATAAGTCACCATGCCCAGCCTTATTTTTATTTTTATTATTTTTAGAGATTGAGACTCACTCTGTCATCCAGGCTAGAGTGTAGTAGTGTGATTATGGCTCATTGTAACCTTGCCTTCCTCACTCAAGAGATCCTCCTGCTTCAGCTTCCCAAATCGCTAGATTATAGGCTCATGCCACCACGCCCAGAAAACTTTAATTTTTTGTAGAGACAGGATCTCACTACATTGCTCAGGCTGTTATTGAACTCCTGGCATCAAGTGATCCTCCTATCTCACCCTCCCAAAGGGCTAGGTTTATAAGCATGAGCACTGCATACAGGCCAACACCATTTTTGAAAATTGCTGGTATTGAAAAATTCACAGTAGGGTGGCATCTGTGGCTCATTGAGTAGGGCGCTGGCCCCATATACTGAGGGTGGCAGGTTCGAACCCAGTCCCAGCCAAACTGCAACAAAAAATAGCTGGGCGTTGTGACAGGTATCTGTAGTCCCACCTACTTGGAAAGCTGAGGCAAGAGAATCGCCTAAGCCCAAGAGCTGGAGGTTTCTGTGAGCTGTGATGCCACAGCACTCTACCAAGGGCAACAAAGTGAGACTTTGTCTCAAAATAAATAAATAAATAAAAAATAGGGCAGCACCTCTGGCTCAAAGGAGTAGGGCACCGGCTCCATATGCTGGAGGTGGCGGGTTCAAACCCAGCCCCGGCCAAAATAAATAAATAAATATAATAAATATTTAAATTTATAAATAAATAAATAAATAAATAAATAAAAGAAAATAAATAAAGCAAATAAATAAATAAATAAATAAAAGAAAAATTCACAGTAATGAAGGAACTCTAGTAATCAAAGGGAAGACATATATTTAAATGCAATATTGCATCTAGTTATAAAAAGGATTCGTCATAGATTTACCCTTAGCAATTATGCAGAAATTTCTTGACCAATTCTGATTGGGATTCTGAAGTTCCTTTCTTCACCTTAACATTCTAGGTCCTCTTTGCAGTCAATTCCATGCAAAGAGTAAGAAACAGTACCAATTTAAGCCTTCAAACCTTGAGTGAAGAAGCTCTCAGCAATCTCCAACTCTTGGGCTCAAGCAATCCTATTGCCTAATCCTCTTGCCTACTTGCAAAGTAGCTGGGACTTAAACACACACACACACACACACACACACACACACACACACACACATGCCAACATGCCTGGTTAGTCTTTCTATTATTAGTAGAGATTGGTCTTACTCTTGCTCAGGCTGGACTGAAATTCCTGAGCTCAAGCAATCCACCCTCCTCAGCCTCCCAGAGTACTAGGATTATAGGTGTGCTTGGTGGTGGCTGAGGGGTGGGGCTGGTGAACGGAGCTTGGCTGGCTGGGCTGTCCCCACACTGGGGGAAGAGGCCAGCAAGTGGCAGCCCAGAACTGGGCCCACATAGGAAGAGCAGCAGGTTTGTGGGGCTGGGGCCTGCTGCTCCATAAGCTGCCATGTTTCACTGTGGAACTTTCAGGAGCTTGCTATTGTATCTTTAAGATGTTACACATAAGAGTATGTGGGCCCATGCTTGTAGTCTTGCTTTGGTTTTTTTCCAGGGTAAGGGGCGGGATCTGTAGGAAAATGAGGGCACAGCATGCCGAGGATGGAGTGTTGCAGGAAAGAAGTGGCAAACGTCCATGCTGTAGAAGTGAAATGCCTTTGGAAGTCTGATCTCTGAACTGGCAGCATCAGTCGCTCGGAACTTGTTAGAAACCACACGCTGGGCCTCATGCCAGACTCACTGAATGAGTGACTGTGGGGGTGGGACCCAGCATTCTGTGTTCAGGCTTTGTAATTATTTCATCTCTCTATAGCAGTGGCTCTGAAACTTTATAGAATACCTCAGAATCACTGGGAGGGCCTTTCAAAACGTGTTACAAAACAAGAAAGGGAGACAGAAAGGAGAGAGGGAAAGCTTAGTTGGCCTCAAGCCTCCTTCCCCAGAATGCCGCTGGCCCTGTTGCTAAGCACCTCCTTGCTGACATGAGGGAAGTTCCTCACTCCCCATATTCAGTGACTCTGTCTTACAGACTGCATTTCTAATTTCTTGAACCCATCCTTTCTCCTACATTTTCACTATGGAAGCCCTCTTTTTAAAATTTTTTTGAGACGGGGTCTCCCTATGTTGCCCAAGCTGGTCTCAAACTCCTGGCCTCAAGTGATCCTCCCACCTTAGCCTCCTGAGTACCTGGATCTACAGGGGTGAGCCACTTTGTTTGGCCTGGACCCGCTTTAAAAGGCTGTCCTCCTCTTGACCTTTTTTTCTTTTTTTAACTTTTAACAGGTCTAATCCAATTTTACCTACCTCCTAATCCATTTCTCTTGTTACTTCCATTTATAACAAAATCTTGGCATGGCTTTTCCCTGATTAAAATCTGTTTATAGCTTCCCAGTTCCTATGAATTCCACACTCCCACTATTCAAGATCTTTACTTAGAAGCCCTATTCCTGCCTACTACCCCACTAACCTCAACTCTTTGTCTATCCCAGCTCTATCCCTAGTTCCAGCCATATTGAACTATTCCCTTCTCCTCAAATATTCCAGGCTCTAGCCTGCCTTGGAGTCTTTGTGCCTGCAGATCTCTCTGCTTGAAATGCCTCTGGCCATGTGGCCAGCTCCAATGACTGGTGGAATCCTCCTCATGCAGCTCAGCAGTCCAGGAGCCTCTCCTTTGTGAAGGTCTTCTGGACGCCCTGGGCTGAGCCTTGGTGCTTCCTAGAGGTCCAGACTGGTCTCACATGGAACTTTCCACAGTTTATGTCTTCTGCTGCTGCTTACACAAGGTGAGCATCCGGAGAGAAGGGAACTGTGTTTTGTTCATCCTCCTACATCTTCCTCTGAAGTCTCTCTTGCTGTTTGGCATGTACACGATAAATGTTTATAGAAAGAAAAAATTGAATAGTGTATTTGCTCCTTAACAAGCTACTTAGCATTTTTGGGCTTAGCTTTTTCCCTGTAAGTTGCTGATAAAAGCAACACCTGGATTAGAGGATTTTAGGGAGGATCAAATGAGAATTTCTAATGCATTTTCACACATCCGTTAGCAGCCACAGACATTTATTGCCTTTTGTGTAGAGGTGTGGGAAATGACATGTCTATAAGCGAGGAATTTACAGTCTAATTTGGGAGACATGACATAGGCATAAAAGATAAGTAACACAGGTGACTACCAGTGAGCACCAGTTTTGCTGACAGGAGGGAACATATACAGGAGAAGAGGCAGACACATTAAAGGAAGCAGGAGGATTTAATTGTGTGAGGATGATGAACACCAGGTCAAGAGCTTTACTTATAAGCAAGAAAGTGTACATATCTGAGCAACTTGGGGAGGAGGGTGGAGGTGCAGAGGGAAGGCTGAGCACTCAGGCTGGAGTTCAGACTGCACGATTCCACATGCCACCAACAGCACTATCTGTGAACCCTGGGTGACCTACTTAAATTCTCAGTGCCTCAACTCACTCCTCTGCCAAACAGAGATAGCAATAGTTGTGTCACAGGATGATGTGAGGATTAAATGAGAAAACCTGAAAACAGGCATGGTGTGCCTGGCATGTGTAAGCATTAAACATATATTTACTTATATTCTTACTGGTCTATAAGGAAGATCAAGCTAACAAAGATGGGTGCTCAGGAACTGAGTATGCAAGAGACGAGGCAGAGAAGCTCATCAGATGGTCGTGACAATCCCAGACTAGGAGCCTTGAGGGAAGGGACAAATGGGCAACTGTTACCCATATGAAAGAAAAGCTGTCTGCCTTGGTAACTGACCAGAGGAAAGTGATGTAGGTGGCAGACAATGACAGCCAGGTTGGTAATACCTGAGAATCCAGGAGAATCATAGAGATAGCCTGGAAGTTTCAAAGAGGGACCTGCTTTGGGCCAGGCAGAGATGGTGGTGTGGAGGTTTCAATAGATTCCTTTAGATTTGGGGCTGAAGCCAGGGGGCTCTATCAGGGCTTACTGATTTGGGGTGTTGGATCAGTAAATGTAGCTGAGTTCTCTAAGTAGAGATTATAGAAGCAGAATATCTTTGAGTGTGTTTACCTGGTTGACGCACCAGATGGTTAAATCAATGTTTCCAACTTTAGCCCAGCAGAAGGCAGTGCTGTTACAAGTCACCACTATCGGGACTAACAGTCTGTGATCCACCACCACCTCTTTGCCAGTATCTGTGTATGTCTGACTGCACGTTTTCCACACTGTGTGGTGCAGAACTCTCTGGGTAGGCGTGTCCAACCTTTCTTCTTTTCGACCACAGGTTGGAAGAGAAAGAGTTTCTTGGGTCACACATTAAATACACAAATACTAACGACAGCTGATGAGCAAAAAAAAAAAAAAAAAAGTCCATGTATACTTTGTGTGATATTTGACACCATAGATAAGCAAAATGGTCCCCACATAATCTGCATGTGGCCCGAGAGCTGCAAGTTGAACACCCCAAACTGCAATTTGTCCAATTGACTCAACAAAGAACATGTACTAAGAAAAATGTTATCCTTATTCAGGGACAGTCCTCTACTTAGGGATAAGCAGCACTCCCAAGGAAAAAGAAAACTCAGTTGTTTTTTTTTTGGAGACAGAGCCTCAAGCTGTCCCCCTGGGTAGAGTGCTGTGGCATCACAGCTCACAGCAAACTCCAACTCCTGGGCTCAAGCGAGTCTCTTGCCTCAACCTCCCAAGTAGCTGGGACCACAGGTGCCTGCCACAATACCTGGCTATTTTTTGGTTGCAGCCATCATTGTTGTTTGACAAGCCCGGGCTGGATTCAAACCTGCCACCTTAGCCACTTGAGCCACAGGCACTGAGCCAAAAACTCAATTCTTTAATTTTCTTTTCTTTCTTTCTTTTTTGGCCGGGGCTGGGTTTTAACCCGCCACCCCCGGCATATGGGGTCAGCGTCCTACTCCTTTGAGCCACAGAAGCCACCCCGTCTTTTTTTTTTTTTTGAGACAGTGTCTCATTTTGTTGCCCTGGGTAGAGTGCACTGGTATCACAGCTCACAGTAACTTCATACTCTTGGGCTCAAGCGATTCTCTTGCCTCCGTCTCCCCAATAGCTGGGATTACTGGCACCAGCCACAACACCTGGCTATTTTTAGAGATGGGGATCTCACTCTTGCTCAGGCTGGTCTTGAACCCATGAGCTGAGGCAATCCATCCGCCTCAGGCTTCCAGAGTGCTGGGATTACACGTGTGAACCACCTCACCTGGTTGCAATTTCTTTAATTTTCATAAAAGAATATTGTCTTTTTTGCCTAAAAAGATGTCTGTTGCTCTTCAACCAATCCAGAGGTTACTTTATTTTTTTTGAGACAAAGTCTCACTTTCTTGCCCCCAGTAGAGTGTGGCATCATAGGTCACAGCAACCTCAAGCTCTTGGACTTGAGAGATCCTCTTACCTCTGCCTCCCAAGTAGCTGGGACTACACGCACCCACCACAATGCATGCCTAGTTTTTAGAGCCAGGGTCTTGCTCGTGCTCAGGCTGGCCTTGAACTCATGAGCTCAAGGGATCCATCTGGCTCAGCCTCCCAGAGTGCTAGGATTACAGCGTGAGCCACTGCACTGGGCCCTCAGAGGTTACTTTAAATGACAGTGTAGGTCCCCTCCATTGAGTTACCTCAGCTCATGTTTTGCAAAGGGAAGCTAATAAAAATATCTAGTTTTGGTGGTTTTAACTAATTCATAACAAGTTTCACACTTTTCTTCCTGGGTTTTGCTGGATTAATAAGTATAATATATATTTTGTATGTATGAATAACCCCCTGATTATAGTTCCATATATTTAAAGGAGAAAATTGCTACATAAATTTATTAGCTCATTGAAGAGTTCCTAAGTCAATACATTTTGTATTACATTTTACATGTTTGCTGTTACTCAGCTATAAAAATTACTCAACAGTGACTAACGTTTTCATAGGAAGAGTACAATTGTTATTTCAATAATTTTTAAAATGATGAACTGTGCATGTCAAAGGATGCCAAAGAAGATGTTAAGATTATACTTATTTATCTGCCTTTCATAGAAAAGCAGTTTTGTTGCCTTTTGTTCCATAAAACATGTGAATATTAACTCAGACTTGATTTGTTATATTCAAAAGCTGCAACTAGGTGTCATATTTGCTATCCACCTCCTGAAATTAATAATAGCATAATAAACTCTATATTTCATTAAAAATAATCCAAGTTAGCCTTTTCATCCTGTCTCAGATGGAAATGTTAATCTTCACAATAATCTTGATTTTCTGATGCACACAATGAATTTCAAATGTGCTCATATTAAACTATAATCCTATAGTTCAAAAGTTATGTTTCCGTTAAAAATAGACTATTTTTTAAAGAAGCTTTAGGATTACAGAAAAATTGAGCAGAAAGAACAGAGAGTTCCCATATAGCTCCTTCCATACACATAGTTTTCCCTGTTATTAACATCTTGCATTAGTGTAAGACATTTGTCACAACTGATAAACCAGTACTGAATACATATAGTCCATAGTTTATTAGAGTACACTCTTTTTTGTGCAGTTCTATGGGTTTTGACAAATGCATCATTACAGTACCATACAGAACAGTGTCACTGCTCTAAACATCTCCTGTGCCATGCCTCTTCATCCTCCCTCTCCTCAGTCCTTGGCAACTCTCTCCAATACTATCATCTCCAAAGTTTTGCTTTCCCCAGAATGTCATAGAGTTGGAATCATACAGCAGGAGCCTTTGCAGAATGGCTTCTCTCACTTAGCAATATGCATTTACGTTTCCTCCATAGTTTTTCTTTTTCTTTTTTGAGACAGGGTCTTGCTTTGTTACCCAGGCTAGAGTGCAGTGGTGTCATTATAGCTCACTGCAACCCTGAACTGCCAGCGTTGGCCTCCTGAGTAACTGAGGCCAGCAGCGTACACCATCATATCCCCCCCAGAAGATAACTTTAAAAAATTTTTTGTCGACCCAGTGTCTCTCTCTTGCTCAGGCTGGTTTTAAACTCCTGGCCTCCAGTAGTGCTCCCACCTCAACCTCTTAAAATGCTGGGATTACAGGCATGAGCCACTGCACCTGGCCCCTCTATGGTTTTTTTGTGTGTCCTGCTAGCTCATTTCTTTTTGTTGCTGAGTCATAATCCATTGTATTGATGTACCACAGTTTTATCTGTTCACCCACTGAAGGACATCTTGGTTGCTTCCGAGTTCTGACAATCACAAATAAAGCCACTGTACATATTCATGTGCAGGTTTTGTACAGATATAAATTTTCTTTTTTTTTTTTTTTTTTTTTTTGAGATGGAGCCTCAAGCTATCCCCCTGGGTAGAGTGCCATGGCATCACAGCTCACAGCAACCTCCAACTCCTGGGCTCAAGCGAGTCTCCTGCCTCCGCCTCCCAAGTAGCTGGG
>CAUYQV010049532.1:0-14452 GCA_963574575.1 Galagoides demidoff | reverse complement strand
TTGATGGAAGAGAGCTCCTAGTTGTCATTTTGGATGAATGTCTCCATTAAATATAAAACAACCCAGTTCTTTCTCATGGCTTCTTAGGCCTTATATTCTGGGACTTCTCCCTAAAATGTGTTCGTCTTCTCTGTGGCTGATCGGAACAAATGTGAAAGCAACAGTCATAAATTAGAACTTTAATTTTTTTAAAAAGTTAAAAAAAAAAACGAAGCAAACAAGCCCTTGGGAGTCAAAAATATTAACACCCTGAGGGATTTCCCAGTGGAGTCAGATAAGAAAGACCGACAGTTCAGAGTTGAAAACGGAATAGCATGATTAATGAAGCAAGTGTGATCTGTCTTAAATATATTTACACTTTTATGAAATGTAAGCTTGGATCACGTAGAGTCCATAAATTAAACAGCAAAAGAGGATTCCAAGATGAAATCATTTTATTACATAGGAACGCTTAATTTGTCAACTTCGAAATCCCAGAACGCTGTCTTTTTATTTTTTCGGAATTCATTTGCTTGCTTTGGTGTTTAGCCCAATGAAAGCTATCTCAGGAGATCGTATTTTATAAATGCATGCAAACATACCAACCAACTTGATGGTTTGGAGTTTACATTTAAACCAGTTTGTATTATCCTGGTTTAATTATGTTACCCATAACGTAGACAAGTCATATTTTTATTAAAGAAAAAAGGAAAAAATGCTGGTCTCAGAAGCACGGAAACTGGAACTGGAGAGTCACATGAATCTATAGAACCAGCTCTGCTAATTCTATACAGATGTCCTAGTGCATTCCTGTAAATTTTTAGACTGAAAAGGAAATGTTAGTTACACCCTTCCCCTTTACAGCCCAGGGTAAAATATTTCACATATTGTACATATATTTTACTAACAGGGAGAAAAGGACAAGAATTAAGAAAATTAAGGTCATTTAGGGCTTAGTATTTTACTATTAATTTAAAATTCTAGCACACAATTTTTTGCAGACAATAATCTCCATATTTCAAAGTATAAAAGTATAGTTCGTATTCATTTCTAAAAGGCCAAATAATATTGTTGTCATGCCGTTATGTTCCCCATAACCACAGAAAGATGACATGAGTGTTGTTGAAATTGATAAAGGGACAGACACCACCAGAAGGAACTGTACAGTGACTAGGATAGCACTCACGGTGTTCCTAGATTGTTGGCTGGCCTCTCTGTATTCTCCAGACCAACACATGTAAAAGGGCTTATTAGGTAATCGGCCCATCTGTAGGTGGAGCAGTGGACCAGTGGCCCTGGGGCAGATATTGAAGAAATCTTTATGACTGTCTTTTTTTTTTTTTGCTATGAAGGAGGACTTGAAAATCATCCAGTCCAAGAGAGGCAAATTCTTAGCATGGTTGCTGACCCTTCCCCTCTAGGGCCTTCTTTCTCAAAGCACCTGAACTTGACTCTTAAATCTCTCTCAGTATAGCACTTGGGTAGACATTAATAGTCCAACAGAAATGGCACATGTCCTGAAGAACATTTTGTTCCTCTGACTTAGTTTAGCTCTCTCATTTTCTGATGAGTAAACTGGACCTTAGAAAAGCCAAGAGACTGACCAGAAGTTACCTGGCTAATAAGTGGCAGGAATAGCCTCTGAGTCTCCAAATTCAGTCCTGATGACTTATATGTCATGAACACTGCTCCCATGGTAAGTCCTGATATTTCACTGATACTCATTCATCAACCAATATCGGAAGGCCACTGACACCTAGATGCCTCTGCTAACACACTTTGCTACGGGGAAACCATCCAGCTAGCTTTGGAACTATGAATAGAACCTTGAATTTAGAAGCTACTATCAAAAGCTAAGCTCCTATAGTGTTCAAAAAGTGGAGTGCTAGGGAAGGCAGATGCCTTTGAGCCATGATTAAATCATTTCAGGGACAAGTGAGTGGTTAATCTTGGAAGAGGAGAAATGGAGGGGAATTTGCAGGGCCTTGTTTTAGGACTGGCATAAAGGTCTGTGTTTGTACCATAATGTCTAAATATAATGCAGTAGGAGCTGGGAGAGATTCTTGTTCCCGTTGTCTAGGGTGAGAGCTTGTCAACAGGAAGCAGAGGTTTAGGTTGGAGAAACATTGGCAGCAAGACTTGTGAGGAGGTTTGGGCCACAGAGTTTCAGAAATTAGGATCAGCTAGAGCTGGGTAGTATGAGGACTGGTTGTTGAATGTTGCTATAAACTCCAGGCAGGTGTCATCAGCCAACAGAATTCTCAGTTGTCATTGGCCACCTGGCTGACTCCAGGAAGCCGGTGGCCCTGGGTGTGTGACTCAACATCCTTCACTGAACCTCCTGAAGAGCAGGTGTAGAGGAGACACGAAGATTGGTTCACAAGTTCTCCAAGGCCCCTGCTGGAGACCACACCTCTGGCTTGAATTATGAGCCCTCTGCAGTCATGCAGAAGACACATCTAGACAACGCCTGTGGCTCAGTGCGTAGGGCGCCAGCCCCATATACCAAGGGTGGTGGGTTCAAACCCGGCCCCAGCCAAACAGTAACAAAAAAATAGTTGGTTCTTGTGGCAGGTGCCTGTAGTCCCAGCTACTCACGAGGCTGAGGTAAGAGAATCACCTAAGCCCAAGAGCTAGAGGTTGCTGTGACCTGTGATGCCCACGGCACTCTACCAAGGGTAACAAAGTGAGACTCTATCTCTAAAAAAAAAAAAGAAGAAGAAAGAAGCATCATCATCATCGTCATCTAGAAGATTTGGTATAAATAGGACACATTCACAATCAGAGTGAACACTGGGAGTTTGAAATGTCCTATCACGTGTCTTGGTTATGGCAAGAAGTTAGGGCAAGGATATGATGCAATTTGTAATGAAGTTCCCTGGTTTTGTTTTGTTTTTGTTTTTGTTTTTGTTTTTTACCATCTTCCTACATTCACAGGAGTCAAATCTGGAGGAAAGTTTCTCCCTTGATGCTACATGTAGGTGGGTGTTGGAAACATTGAGAGGCATTGACAAGTCAGGGGGGAAAAGCACGACAGGAACCGACTCCAAACCCTGCTCCCTCCTCCTCCTTGAATCTGGGTGCTGTGCAGGGATGTCTTCCCCTGTTTCATTTCTAAAGTCTTTGGTGAACCAAGCCAAGCAGGTCCAGACCGTGGAATGAACAGGGACTCAGACATAATCATGCACTCCACCCCTCCCAAAGAGAATGCAGGGGATTATGGGTGAGCTGATCGTGAGTGAGGGAGATCCTAGATGCCACAGGAAATATTATAGTCTCCTTAACCAGCAAGATCCTGTAGTAAAATACACTGCGTCTTCCTAGCACGGGATGGGAGAGAGAAACTATGATTGTTCCATAAACTAATGACCAGATTTTTATTTTACTGAACTTTCCAGATGAGCTTTTGGTTGTGCAGATTAGAGTTGGCATAGGAAGCATCCTCCGAGAAAAGGTGTATGGGGAGTAGAGGGAGGAGTCCCAGAGACACTCAGAGGTGTGACAAGTACCTGGACAACAGAGTTTTAGGGCAAATGGAGATATCCTGTCAGTCAGTGGTTCTGGCAGGAAATAGCCTGTTCTAGTTAGGGTAATTTGAAGAGAGTTTTAAAAAGGACTATTAATGAAGATGTATGTAGGCTGGGCACTGTGACTTATGCCTGTAATCCTAGCACTCTGGGAGGCCAAGGTGGGCGGATTGCTTGAATTCACAGGTTCAAGACCAGCCTGAGCAAGAGCAAGACCTTTTCTCTAAAAATAGCTGGGCACTGGAGTAGGTGCCTATAGCCCCAGCTACTTGGGACACTGAGACAAGAGCATAGCTTGAGCCCAAGAGTTTGAGGTTGCTGTGATCTGGGATACCATGGCACTCTACCAGGGCCACAAAGTGAGACTCTACATAAAAAACAAAAACAAAAAACAACTTTATAGGTAGCATGTAGAAAAGCCACACAATATCATGAGAATCCCTGCATTGGTGAGAAAAATGCATCATTATCATTCCTAGTTCTGAAGGGAAGGACTTGTTATCAAAACCTAGAAGCAGCAAGACCTATGATGAAAAGGTTGCCTGAACAGGATGAAGTTTCATCATGGAATAAAGACAGCATAGATAAACCTTGCGGCGCAGAGGCAAGGGAGCCCAGTCTCTTACCTCCTGCTCTTACCTCGTGCTGGAACTTGCTGTTGACCACTGGGCAAAAAGCCCAATGAAGTAGTCAACACAGATCAATCTCTTAAGACACAGAAGGGATGGAGAAGGGTGGAGATGGGTAGCATCTGGAGGGGAAGTGGAAGGTATTCAACACTGATGTATGAAGAGGAAGTTGAGAAAGTTTTGCCACATGACATGGGATGGAAACCACTTCTCCATCTCTCCATGGAAATGGCAGGAAAAATCAGCCTTACTCATCAGTGCTTCTTGGAATTAGATGTGTGAGCTGTGTATATATACTTGATGAAAGGTTTTTACAAGGTTAATTTTAAGGCAGCTTTAGCCAACAAAACTCAGCTGAATTTGATTACCCATGTTTGAGAAATATTTAGCTAACAGTGTACCTTCTTAAGAAATAGAGAATTATTCTCCCTTTTGACTTATTATTTCCAAAATTTCTTATTTTAATTTTTTCTGGTTACTTATTGCTTGCACATGTTTGTGGAGTAATGGAATATTTTGATACAAGTATACCACGTATAATGATCAATTCCAGGTTAATGAGATGTCCATCATCTCAAGCTTTTCTCATTTCTTTGTATTAGGACCATTCCAAGTCTACACTTTAAGTTATTTTTGAATGTAGAATGAATTATTGTTAACTATAGTCATCATATTGTTACCACGATTGCATTTATTCTATCTAACTCTACTTTTGTACTCATTAACTTATCCCCTTCTTATCTTCCCTCACCACTCCCCTTCCCAGCTTCTGGTAACCATCATTCTATTTTCTAACTCTATGAGATCAATTTTTTTAATCTCCCATATATAAGTGAGAACATGTGATATTTGTTTTTCTGTCCTTGGCTTATTTCACTTAATACAATGTCCTCCAGTTCCATCCTTGTTTTCGCAAGTGGCAGGATTTTATTCATTTTTATGGCTAACATTTTGTTGTGTATGTGTACCATGTTTTCTTTATCCGTTTGATGGATACTTAGGTTGATTTAATATCTTTGCTATCACAAAGCGTGTGAGTGCAGATACCTCTTCATGATACAGAAGGCCCCTCCTTTGGATATATACCCAGTGATGGGATTGCTGGGTCACATGGAGTTCTACTTGTAGTTTTCTTCAGAACCTCTGCACTGTTCTCCACAGAGGTCGCACTAATTTATATTACCACCAACACTGGATGAGAGTTGCCCTTTCTCCATATCCTCAGCAGCATTTGTTACTGCCTGTCTTTTTGATAAAAGCCATTTTAACTGCAATAAGATGATATTCTATTGTAATTTGGATTTACATTTCTTTGATGTTGAGCATTCTTTCGTAAATCTGTTGGCCATTTGTATGTCTTCCTTTGAGAAATGTTTGTCCAGATATTTTTGCCATTTTTAAAATTGGATCATTTGGTATTTTGGCTATTGAATTACTTTTGACTTATTTTAAAAGAAATTCTATATAATAAAAAATTCCAGGACTCTCTTCCTGTTGTTGGTAAAACTAAGACAAAGCAGTAAGCTTTGGTTCATGGGCTGTATGGGTTCTTGTGTTTGGGAGTGGAGTGCTTTCACAGCTGGGTTCCAGCATCTAAGACAGTGCATTGCACAGAGGAGGGACTTGGTTTCTTGCAGTGAAATAAACAAATGTCTGAGGGAATAAATGGACCAAGGGTTCTTAACTCAAACCAGTGCCTGCTTCTAACGAGATAAGGCAGGGGTAGTGTAGTGACACATTCCTCTTCAGAAGCAGAGCACCTCTTTTCTTTTGCTTTCCCATGCATGTTTTCAGTTCCACCTCATGGATAAAGAGGGCGTGGAGGCCTGTGGTGTTTAGCCACCATGACTCCAGCCACACAAAGGAAGGTTTACCCATGAAACCTGCAGAAGTCCTAGGGAGGCTATCAAGCTGCTCCTTCCCAGACCCCCCCCCCCCAATACACAAAACCACCATCCATCCTTTGGCATGCAGAAAAATAGCACTCTTGCAAACTCACTATTGGTGTATAAAGGAGGGAGCCCTGTTTCCATACCCAGGCGTGGACAGCAAAGGAGGACGCTTTGTGAAGTCTATTGTGATATTTGATTCCCCTGCCTATGTCTTTATTCTGATAATTCTGCAACATAGAGACTCAGAATAATGTGCCAATTTGAACTTATTTAGAACCATTTCCAGTGATGTTATATTTTCTTAACAGCCAGTGCTTGTCTAAGAAACACTTTGAATATACTTTGGCAATAGCTTTTCCACAATTTCTGTGTTTTTCTGCCATTGCTTTTTCATCATCAGTATAGATGTCTCCATGTTTTTGCTAGTTTATCTGATGGTGTGTTAAAAACTGATCTAAACACTTAAGAATCTATCCTCCTATGTCTTTGTGTCAACTGCTTTATGAAGCAATAAATCAACATAGGCACACATGTTATACAATGTACAAACATCCTCATTCTTTTTCTCATGAACCATAAAGATTTCTCGTTTCTTTGCCTAATGATGAATTTTTCAACTACATTCATAGTGCTCTGTTCCTGGTACTGACTTACTAGATGATGTTACTATTTGTATTTTGTCAACCTACTCCTTCCTCATAATTGCTGGCTTATTACCTGTTAGTGTTCAATTAACTTATCTCTAGAAACATGCTATTTCTTTTATGTGCAATGTGGAAACTTGTTTTCAGAGAGCAACTAAAAAGTAAAAAGTTATTTTGCATACATGTTTTTTTTTTTTTGAGACAGTCTCACTACGTCACCCTTGGTAGAGTGCGATGGCATCACAGCTCACAGCAACCTCAAAATCTTAGGCTTAAGTGATTCTCTTGTCTCAGCCTCCCGAGTAGCTGGGACTACAGGCATCCACCACAATGCCCAGCTATTTTTTTGTTGCAGTTGTTTAGCTGGCCCAGGCCGGGTTTGAACCTGCCACCCTTGGTGTATGTGGCTGATGCCTTAACCACTATGCTATGGGCACCGAGCCTGCATAAATATTTTTTAATTTTATTAAGCTGTTCTACCTTATATCAACCTTCTATGCCACGCTTGCTTGGAGCCATTGGTGGGGGATCTCATCCCCAAAACATTAACCCATACTTTTGTCTTCAACAATTTTTCTGACCTCTCCACCCTAGAAAAGCAGCAAGTTCACAAGCACCTCCTGATGGAGAGACGCAAAGCCTCAGGTTCCCCCCATCATCTTCACAACTCTGCTCCACTCACAGAAAATTTAAAATAATCCTCCTGATCTGACTGAGTCACAAGTTAGTTCACCTCAGCGTAGTTGACTTGACTTTACAAAGTACAGAGATGGGGCATTTCAGCTTCGACATGTGAAAATCTTGGAAGCTATCACTCTCACCTGCACAGGAAGGAAAGTGGTGAGCACTGAAAACCAATGACTTTCCTTGGTTATAGTAAGTGAGGTCATAGAGCAAACCGTGACCTCTTCAGACAGTGGAGGTCATAAGGAAAACTGTCACTGTGAAATCTCAATAGAAAGGTAAAGAGATAAAATCCTGGTTTCTGATATCAACTTACCTGGAGCAGAAGCCACTGGAGCTATAAAATTACAGGAACACGTGAATGGTCATCCTGATGAGTTGATGGAGGCTGACTGTGAACTAGTGTGAGAGTGAGAAACTCACGAGATCTCAGTCTTAAGGAGCCCCATATTTTGTGGTTTTTATATTCAGGAACCAGGAATGCCACCAGGTTCTCATAGTGAAGATTTTATTAAAAATCCTCTCGTATTTTTGTCAAGAAAAGTCCCTATTTTAAGTGTGCTCAGGATGCTCTATAGAAAAGGCCTACTTATTGTTCAAGACAAAGGACTTTACTAGAACCTGACCTGACTCTGGGGGAAGGGAATTAGCCAACTCTGGCTACCTCTAGACTTGTTGTCTCCACTCAGAGGAGAAAAAAAAAGGCCAAGAAACACTTCAGAAGGTCACAGCCAAAGGACTTAGGCCCAGCCAAAGAATGAGGAATAGGACTCAACCACAAAACACTTCCTCTTCCACACCTTACTGTTACTTTAACAGGGCATAAAAATGCATAAGTCAAAAATGGCAAGTTGCAAAGAAAAGTAGACAAATCCACTAGTATAGCTGGAGATTTCAGCACATCTATTTTTTTTCAGTAACCAGAACATCAATAAGGATATACTTGAACGGAATAGCACCATCAATCGATTGGATATAATTGACATTTGTAGACTATATCATCCAACAACAGAACAATACATATTTTTCTAAAACTGGGAACAATCACCTTGGAGCATTCCACAAAACAGACAACACCATGGGCCAAAGACAATTTGAACAAATGTAAAACAATAGAAATCCCATACAAAGTCTGTTCTCAAACCACAATGGAATGAAATTATAAGTCACTAACAAAATGATAGCTGGAAAGTCTCCAGAATATTTATAGATCAGACAACATAATTTTGAATAGCATGTGTGTGGAAGGAGTCTCAAAGAAATAAAAAATTATTTTTGGACTAAATAAAAAAAGAAAAAGAAAATGTAACTTACTAAAATTGGTGAGATACAGTGAAAGCAATCCATTGAGAGAAATTTATAGCATCAAATGCAGACATTATAAAAGAAGGAAGATGGAAAATGAGTAATTTATCTTCCAATTTAGTAAACTAACAAAAGAGGAGTAACTATAAAGCAAGCAGAAGAAAATAAAATAAAAATCAGAATCAAAAACATTGAAAATAGGAGATCAGTAGAGAAAATCAATGAACTCCAAAGCTGATTTCTTAAAAGGATCATTAAAATTGACAAATCTCTACCTTCGCTAATCAAGAAAAAAGGGATAAAATATGCATTACTCATATTAGAGATGAAAGAGAGGTCATTACTTTCTTCTGATCATATGGATGCTAAAAGTACAATATAAGAATGTTATGAATAGCTATGTGCCACAAATTTGATAACCTAAATGTAATAGACTCATGTCTTGAAAGACAGTAACTACTTGAGCTCACACATAGGACAAATAGATAACTTTAACAAGCCTATATGTATTAAAGAAATTAAAACCATAATTAATAACTTTCCACATGGAAAGCATCAGGTCCCTGGTGAATTCTAACAAAATTCAAAGAAGAAATGATATCAATGTCACTTCCAGAAACTGGAGGTAGAGGAACACTTTATAACTAATTTTATGGGGCTAACATTACCCTAATATCAAAACTAAACAAAGACACTATAAGAAAGAAAAATTACAAACCAGTATCTCCCATGAACATAGAGGCAGACATGCTCAACAAAATATTAGCAAATTTGTCTATGTATAAAAATAATTATATAACACAACAAAGTGGAATTCATTTCAGATATAGAAGGCTAGCTTGACATCTAAAAATAAACTAATACGATCAGCCACATTAACAGGCTAACAAAGAAAAATTCTATGATCATACCAACTGATCTTTTCAACTGAAAAATCCAACACCCATTCATAATAGCAAATCTGAACAAACTAGGAGTGAAGGGGGAACTTTCTCAATTTGAGAGAAAAAATGTATAAAAAAAGTACAGCTAACATCATTATTAATGGTGAAAAACTAGATGCTTTCTCCCTAAGAATAAAAAAAAATAAGTTCCTTCTCACCTCTCTTACTCAGCATGGTACTGGAATAAGACAAGAAAAGGAAAGAGTAGGCACACAGTTTGGGAAGGAAGAAATTGAACTGTCTTTGTTAACAGATAATATAGTTGCCTATCTAGAAAATTTGAGACAATAAGCAAGAGCTTCCCTGAAACAGAGAAGTCTTTATAGCAAGATTGTAGGGTACAAGATCAATATAGAAAAGTGGATTGTGGCTGGGCACGGTGGCTCATGCCTGTAATACCAGCACTCTGGGATGCCAAGGCATGTAAATTACCAGAGCTCAGGAGTTAAAGAGCAGCCAGAGTAAGAGTCAGACCCCATCTCTATTAAAAGTAGGAAAAAATACTGAGGCAAGAGGATCACTTGAGCCCAGGAGTTTGAGGTTGCTGTGAGCTAAGATGACACCAATGCACTCTACCCAGGGTGACAGAGTGGGATTCTGTTAAAAGGAGGAAAAGAAAAGAAAGAAAGACAAAAAGAAAGAAAGAGAAGGGGAGGGGAGAGAAGGGGCGGGAAGGGGAGGGGAGGAAAGGAAAGAGAATTGCTTTCCTATATACCAGCAATGAACAATTGAAATTTGAAATGAAGTCCACATTACCGTTTATATTAGTACCAAAAATAAATAAATAAAATAAAACACCCTTAAGTATAAACCTAGCAAAATATGTACAGGATCTCTATATAAAAATTTACAAAATGCTGATGCAGAAAGTGAAAGAAAATCTAAATAAATGGAGAAATATTATGTGTTCATGACCGGAAGACTCAGTGTTGTTAAGATGTTCATTTTCCCCAGGATCTGTAGATTCAACACAATGCCAATCAAAATGCCTGTAAGTAATTTGTGTTATTAACAAACTGATTCTAATGTTCATGTAGAAAGGCAAAATACCCAGAATAGTTAACACAATATGGAAGAAGAAGAAAGTTGAAGGACACTTGTGATATGACTTCAAGGCTTGCTGTAAAACTACAGTAACCGGGAGAGGGGGGTGGAGCAAGTTGGCCATAGAACCGTCCAGCAATTGTCCCTCCCCATGAACAACCAAATTCAGTAACTATCCACCCAAAGAAGCATCTTCAGAAGAACCAAAAATCAGGTAAGCAATCACAGTACCTGGCTTTAACATTATATCAAGGAAAAAAGTACTAGAGAAGGTAGAAAAATAGTTTTGCATTGCCTACACCACCCTAGCCCATCTCTTGGCAGAGCTGCTCCAGCATGCCAAGTAGAGTGGTCATCTGTGCTCAGTGTGGAGAAGACTGAAGTTATTGTGAGACTTTGCACTAGAATTTAGGACTGCTCAGTCACAAGGGAACACAGCACAGGGCAGAATTGTGCTGGCACCTGTGGTGGGAGCATTTAGACCAGCCCAACCAGGAAGAACTCATCTGCCCTGAAATCTGAGTTCTGGCCAGCCCCACCACCTGCTAACAGAAACAGCCTGGGGCATGGAATAAATGTGTAGGCAGTCAGGCTACAAAGGCTGCAGGCTATGGTTGCTCAGAACCAGTAGACTTGGGATGCACATGAACCCGTGAGATACCAGCCATAGAGGCCAAACCAGTGCCTGTATCACCCCTCTCCCAACTCAGGTCAGTGCAGCTCAAAGAGAGTGGAAAAACACTTGGGAAAAGGAAAGGGAAGAGTTTGTTTTGCAATGTGAAGAACAACTCAGCCATGGTTTAAAAAAGGTCCAAGAAGACATCTTAAACATCTCATTCCAGGCTCTAGTTCCTGAATGGCATTTCCATACCCACCCTTTGTCAAAAGGAAACATGTTAGTCTTGAAGGGCAGGACCTAGTGCTGGCAGGATTCACCTGCTGACTAAAAAGCCCTTGGGATTTAGATAAACATCAGAGGTAGCCAGGCAGCAGTCGCTCTGGGCTTTGGGGAAGACTGGACTGACTTCAGATCTGATATGGCACAGTCTCAGCTTTTGTGGCCATGAGAAAATGCCCGCATCACTCCCCCTCCAACTCCAGCATTCTGGCAGAGAGAATGAGGAAAGAGTGAGAGACTTTGGCTAGGAATCCAGGGAATGCTCCTGTATCTTACCCAAGTCCACTGAGGCTTTACCGCCAGGATTCTTGAAGTGTTACTGGGTTTGGGGCACCCCAGTGGGATATGGTTGCAGTGACCAAAGACTTATATCATGACACTCAACTCTCTTTGAATATCCTGAAAGCCTTCTCAAGAAGTACAGGTTCAAACAACCCCAGATTATGATGCTTAGAACAAATACTTAACTTTTTAATGCTTAAACATAGACAAAAATACATAAGTATCAAGACCATCCGGGAAAACATGACATCACCAAATAAACTAAACAAGATACCAGTGACCAATCCCAGAGGGATGGAGATAGGTGACCCTTCAGGCAAAGAATTCAAAATAGCTCTTCTGAAAAAGTTCACTGAATTTCAAGATAACACAGAGAAGGAATTCAGAAACCTATCAGAGTAATTAAACAAAGAGATTGGAATAATTTAAAAAATCAAGTAGAAATTCTGCAGGTGAAAAATTCAATTGATAAACTGAATAATGCACCAGAGTCTCTGCACAGCAGAAGTGATCAAGCAGAAGAAAGAACTGGTGAGTTTGAAGAAAAACTATTTGAAAATATAGTCGAAAGAAAAATAGAAAAGAAAAATGAAGCATGCCCACAAGCTCTAGAAAATAGCCTCTCAAGGGCAAATCTAAGAGTTATTAGCTTTAAAGAGAAGGAGGAGAGAGAGAGAAAGAGAGATTGGGGTAGAAAGTTTATCCAAAGGAATAATAACAAAGAACTTTCTAACCTAGAGAAAGATATCAATATTCAGGCATAGAAAGGTGATAGAACATCAAGCAAATTTAATCCAAACAAGACTACCTGAGGTATTTAATAATCTAACTCCTAAAGATCACAGATTTAAAAAAAAAAAAGTTCCTAAGGGAAACTAAAATAAAGAAAAAATAATGTATAAAGGAGCCCCAATACATGTGACAACGGACTTCCCAGTGGAAACCTTGCAGACCCGGAAAGAGTAGCGTGACATATTCAAAGTGCTAAAGAAAAAAATCCCTTAATCCTAGAATATTATCTCCTGCAAAAATATACTTTAACATGAAGGAGAAATTCCCCAGACATAAAAGAGTTATGGGATTTCATCAATACCGGACTTGTCCTACGAAAAAAGTTCTTCAGTCTGAAAAAAAAGGACATTAATGAATAGTAAGTATTCACCCGAAGGTCTAAACTCACTGTTAACAATTCAGCACACAAATACAGAATGCTTTATTGTTGGAATTGTAAACCACTTGTATCTTGAGTAGAAAGACAAAAAAGAAACCTATCAAAGATAATAACTAAACAACTTTTTGAGAGATAATATAAAAGGATATAAATGGAAATCAAAAAAGTTAAAAAGCAGGGAGATGGAGTTAAAGTGTAGAATTTATTTTAAATTTTTCATTGCTTATTTGTTTGTAAGGAGAGTTGAGTGGTTATAGGTTTAAAATAATTCATGTTTATAAACCTCATGGTAAGCTCAAATCAAAAAACCTACAATAGATACACAGAAAATAAAAAGCAAGAAATTAAAACACATTACCAATATGAATCACTTCTACCAGAAGAAGACAGAAAGGGAGACCTGAAAACAAAAACCAAATCGAATAATGACAGGGCGGTCGTAAGTCCTGACCTATCAATAATAACACTGAATATAAATGGGCTAAAATCTCCAATCAAAAAACATAGAGTGGCCGAATGGAGGAGAAAAACAACCCTCCTGTATGCTGTCTACAAGAAACCCATCTCACCTATAAAAACACAGTGGACTGAAAATAAAGGGATGTAAAAAGATACTCCAAGAAAATGGAAATCAAAAAGGAGTAGTAGCTATACTTCAATCAGATAAAATGGATTTTAAGAAAAAACTGTAAAACAGAGACAAAGAAGGTCAGTGTATAATGATAAAGGGCTCAGTTTAGCAAGAAGATACAATAATTATAAATATATATGCACCCAACACCAAAGTAGCCAGATACATAAAGCAAATATTAATAAAGCTAAAGAGAAAGATAGATACAATAATCATGGTACTCAGCACTCACTTTCAGCACTCAGCAGGCCATCCAGACAGAAAACTCACCCAAAAATATCAGATTTAAAATACACTATGGACAAAATGGACTTAATAGATATTTACAGAACATTTCCATCCAACAGCTACAAAAAACCTGTTCTTCTCAATTCATGGATCATTCTCAAGAATAGACCATATGTTAGGTCACAAAATAGGTCTTCAAAAATAAAAAAAAAAAAGTTGAAATCATATCAAACATTTTCTCTGACTACAATGGAATAAAACTAGAAATCAACAAGAGGAACTTTGGAAACTATACAAATGCATGGAAATTGAGAAATATGTTCCTGAATGACCAATGCATCACAGGAAAGATTAAAAATAAAATTAAAGAAAATTTTAAAATTTCTTGAACCAATTTTTTTTTTTTTTGAGATGGAGCCTCAAGCTATCCCCCTGGGTAGAGTGCCATGGCATCACAGCTCATAGCAACCTCCAACTCCTGGGCTCAAGCGAGTCTCCTGCCTCCGCCTCTCGGATAGTTATGTTAAAGTCTCAAGAAAAAGAGAATTGTCAAGCCTATCTAATTATGATACCAAACACCAGAGTTCTTACCAC
>CAUYQV010049530.1:0-21878 GCA_963574575.1 Galagoides demidoff | reverse complement strand
CCTGGGCTCAAGCGAGTCTCCTGTCTCAGCCTCCCAAGTAGCTGGGACCACAGGCGCCCGCCACAACGCCCAGCCATTTTTTGGTTGCAGCCATCATTGTTGTTTGGCGGGCCCGGGCTGGGGATTCGAACCTGCCACCTTAGGTGTACGTGGCTGGCGCTTTAGCCGCTTGAGCCACAGGCGCCGAGCCTTGAATTCTTTTATTAAACAATATTTTAGTGATTTAGCATGTCTGTGGAAAGGTGCAATGTGGAATCTGCTATAATTTTTTTTTTTGAGACAGTCTCATTATGTCACCCTTGGTAGAGTGCTGTGGCATCATAGCTCACAGCAACCTCAAACTCTTACGCTTAAGTGATTCTCTTGCTTCAGCCTCCCAAATAGCTAGGAATACAGGTGCCTGCCACAACACCTGGCTATTTTTTGGTTGTAGTTGTCATTGTTGTTTGGCAGGCCTGGGCTGGGCTGGGTTAAAACCCGCCAGCCTCGGTGTATGTGGTCAGCCCTAACCACTGAGCTACAGGCACTGAGCCTCTCCTGTAATTTATTAGATATGCAATCACTACCCACTCCTGCTAATTAGTGTAAGGATGTATGACATGATTAGAAAAGATGGTGAAATAGTCTTTGGACACTGAAATACTAAAGCAAAGGAAAGAACCTAAGAATAGGAGAGTCACCATTTACTGGACTTTGAAAGAGATAACTGGAAAAGAGAGAACGGAGTATGAGTTCTTACCCTGGAGTGTTCTAACTTCTAGAAGGATTAAAAAAAAAAAAAAACAAACTGGAAGGCTTAAAGAAGCCTTTAATGTGGGGGGCTGGGTGCAGTGGCTCATGCCTATAATCCTGTCACTCGGGGAGGCTGAGGCAGGTGGATTGCCTGAGCTCACAGGTTCAAGACCAGTCCGAGCTAGAGCGGGACTTCATCTCTAAAAATAGCTGGGCATTGTGATCGGCGCCTGTAGTCCCAGCTACTTGGGAGGCTGAGGCAAGAGAATAGCTTGAGCCTAGGAGTTTGAGGTTGCTGTGAGCTATGACGTCATGACACTCTACCAAGGGTGACAAATTAGGAACAAAGAATGCCTGGCAGATAGATCTTCAGTATTTGTTTACCTGGGGAATAAATGAGTCATTAATAGTAAATGGGTATTTGAGGTTTCTGGTGATTAACCCAAGAAACATTTAATAAATGATTTCTTCTAAAAGAGGTATTAAATTTATTTTGCATGATTCCAGACGGTGGGGAGGAAGAAAGCATCCACCTGGTCAGTCAGATTAGCTAAGTAAATCCTGAGTGAGTTGCCAGCAGATGTCCCCTTAGATTCTAGAGTAAATACTGAAGTTATAAGTGAGCGAGGTTGTCTAGGAGAAGAGTGAAAGAGAGAGGACTTGGTGTATCCTTTACTATTAGTGATTGTCAGCCTATTACATAGTAAGCTGTGTTTGTAAAGTTATAATTTCCATTTAATAATTTATAATATTTCTGTTTGTCTTTTATAGGAGTGGTTCTAATTAAAGCGCAGATTTTAGAGCTGGCATTTCCTATTCTAGCAGCTCAGAAGATAGTTCTAAATGCTCACAGTTCTCTGAAGACTATTTTCTCTTCTCTTCCCAACATTGTGTATACTGGCTGTGCAAAATGTGGATTGGAACTAGAAACAGATGAGAACAGGATCTTCAAACAATGTTTCAGCTGCTTGCCACTTACTATGAAGAGATTATACTATAGGTAAGGCAACTAAGCAAGCCAATTTGATGGAAAACATTCATTGTTATAGGACTGGAAATGACTAGGAGATTAGATATATCAGTTCTTACATTCTAACAAGAACTAGCTAGAGCTAATTCAAGAGAATAAAATATCCCTTGAGTGACAAGTAGCTATTTATGATAGCAAACAATTGCCCGAGAGTCCTAATAGGAATTTTAAAAACAGTAATTGAGAGATTTTATTGTCTTATAACAGCCATACTGAAGAAACTTTTTGCTTGATTTATACTTTTAACCAGATCTAAATGACCCATAAACAACCTATTTTATTATGTAATTAGAATTTAAAGGTTAAAAGTATACAATCTTTCCTCTGAATTATTGTAGATGTTAGTAAGATGTTTATCTTTTCTTTGCCTGTGTTCCCACCTTTACCTTAGAAATTAAAGATAGCAAATAAATGTTCTGTGGTAAAATTGCTAACCAGCTCAGTGGAAAAAACACATCATTTTTCAAATAATAAACCATCAAAGTCTTAGGTAATTTTTAAATTTTTATCAAATAAATCATATACTTTTATAAGTAGCACTAAGTGTTTTATACTCTTTCTGATTATTTCTAAATACTGTAGTATCTAAAAACTAAATGCAGATCTGTTTTGCATGTTACCATGCCATATTTAAAGAAAATTCACAGTAGTTCCGAAGCCTTATTTCCCTTCATAGATACTTATGTTTGTTAATAAATAAGTGAATCAACTTTGCTATTACTTTGAAAGTTCCTTTTGTGGAAAAGATTAAAGTAAGATGTATGGTATATAACAAACATTTGAAATTTCTTTCTTTCCTTCTTTCTTTTTTTTTGAGATGGAGTCTCATTTTGTTGCCCAGGCTAGAGTCCCTTGGCCTCACTCTAGCTCATAGCAACCTCAAATTACTGGATTCAATCAATCTTCCTGCCTCAGCCTCCCAAGAAGCCAGGACTACAGGTGCCTGCCACAGTGCCCAACTAATTTTTCTATTTCTAGTAGCAATGGGACCTTGTTCCTGTTTAGGCTGGTCTCAAACTCCTAAGCTCAATGAATCCTACTGCCTCAGCCTCCTGGAGTGTTAGGATTACAGGTGTGCTCAGACTAAAATTGATTTCTTAGCTCGGCGCCTATGGGTCAAGTGGCTAAGGCACCAGCCACATACACCTAAGGTGGCGGGTTTGAATCCAGCCCGGGCCCGCCAAAACAACAATGATGGCTGCAACCAAAAAATAGCCGGGCATTGTGGTGGGTGCCTGTGGTACCAGCTACTTGGGAGGCGGAGGCAGGAGACTCGCTTGAGCCCAGGAGTTGGAGGTTGCTGTGAGCTGTGATGCCATGGCACTCTACCCAGGGGGATAGCTTGAGGCTCTGTCTCAAAAAAAAATAAAAAAATAAAAAAAAAATAAAATTGATTTCTTTTTTTTTCTCTCTCTCTTTTTTTTTTTATTAAATGATAGCTGTGTACATTAATGCAACCATGGGGTACAGTGTGATGTTTTCATATACAATTTGAAATATTTTCATCAAACTGGTTAACATAGCCTTTATGTCATTTTCTTAGTTATTGTGTTAAGACATTTATATTCTACTCTTAGAAAGATTCACTTGTACCCTTGTAAGATAAACCATAGAAGTGATCCCTCCAATCACCCTCCCCTCTTTCTAAGACTTTCAGACTAGGACCTGCAGAAGAGATAAAAATACTTTTACAATGAAAACATTTAAAATCTGCTCTCTTAGCAGTTTTCAAATATACAATACATTATTGTTAACTGTAATCACCATTCTACACAGTAGATCTCCAAAACTTATTCCTGTTACTTAACTGAAACTTTGTACCCTTTGACAAACACCTCCCATTCTCCTCCCAGCCCCAAGACATATGTTAATTATCTTGATTTACTCATTCCACAATGTGCACATATATTAAAGCATCATGTTGTACAACATAAATATATACAATTTTTGTCTGTTTGTATAATTAATTTTTAAAAACCTTTCAAGCAGCTGCATCCCTTCACAGCAGCAGTGTTGCCTTTGGAGGCACAATTCTTGATCTCCCCATCCTGTCCCTTGGAGCCAAGGGCAGGCTACCGATGGCAGCATGGCTCTTCCCCAGCTAGGTCAGGAGTATGGAATAAACAAGCTCTCTCTTATGATTAAGGGTATGTTCAGTCACTGAGCCTGCCAGCATTGTCATGGGATAGCAGTTGAAATAGCCAGGAGAAAAACGAGCAGAATGTACCATGGTGGGTACACTCGGGAGTATCTGAAGGTGGGGATAGGGGGTAAGAGTGTGGACAGAAACCACTGGGCCATTAGCTCACACTACCCTGAGAAACTGGCTTCCCTTCTCCAGGCTCAAATTCCTACTCAGTCCTCTTCAGGGTTAACTAGAACACACAATAAAGTCAAAGTCCAGCCTGAACCTCTGAGGATTCTTATTCTAAGCCCACTTGAAGGGAAAACGGTTTGCATATTTACACTCCTAATCTCCAGACTGATGAGTAATTAAGCTCCAGTCTATTGATCAGAGTTGTTGAAAGTATTGCTGAATTGGTTCCCTGGGAGTATAGAAAAACAAACCCACGTGTGTCTACAAATGGCCATTCCTGGATAACAAACTTCCATTTACACAATTAGCCTTGAGAATATAAATAGAAGTGTAACCAAAACTGTCCTTCAAGCCTGTGCAGCCTGTCCTCCTCCAGACTGCCTTTGCTTACAGTGGTTCCTATCTCTTTGTACCCAGCCGTGCTTATGGGTTCTTCCTTGGGTACACATTTTGAGGGGAAGAAATTTTTCTTTGTCAAGTTTTCCTCACAATAACCTTTACCTCTACCTTTTTCCTGTCCATTAAACAACCACAATAGCTACTTCTGTGTGCAAAATGAACTTTGTCATTTGGGGGATAGACTAAGGGTTAAATTAAAGGGACAGCTGTCTATACAGCTGGCTAGAATGAAGGGAGGGTTAGGCTGCATTTGTGCCAGCTGCTTCTCACTTTTATTTCTTCCCAATTTTTGTCTCCCACCCCACTGGCCAGGGCTGCTGAACTGCAAATGGCTCACAGCTCCTGTAAAATTTTAAGATGTGATCTGGGGCTGAGGTAACCTAACTTCTTGATGCCCTGACTTTCCCCCAGACAAAATAATTAAGCCTCAGATTTGGAACTTAAACCACTTTTTCATCACTTTCAAATAATCACTTTCTCCTTCTTCCAAATCATCTAACCTTGTTTAAACCAATCTTTTGCTCTTAGAACTCCTCCCTCCCTTGAACTAGAGTTGTTTTGTTTTTCTTAGGAGCACTTTTGAGGAACTCCTTTTCTAAAGGCAAGAGGGATTAGATGTTACTCTGGGTGAGTCACTGTTCTTTAGTCAATGCTGGTGAGAATCTCAAAGATTAACAAAGATTGCCAAGGGTGACCTCAGTCCAGCACCCAAATGCTCACATAATTTGCCCCCCTTTCCATTTTAGGGTGAAAATATTCAGGGAGAAGAGGAGGAAGGGATTTATGAGAATAAGTAAGATACTGTCTTACAGCCAAAACACCATTCAGATTCTCAGCTGGCAGAGGAATTCTTGAGCCTGATCTGTAGTGAAAGCATGAGCAAACTGCTAAATGGAATGCAAAGAGAACCCTGGGCTTAATCTCCATTCCAGGCAGTCTATTACAGAGAAGTCTCAGAGCAGTACTATTCCTGGAAGGCGAAATACTTACCCACATGCTGCCCCGCCCCCAGCATGAGAAATCCAGGGGCTCCATGGCTGTGCCAGTTGCTTTGGTGAAATAGGAGTGTGTACTGCCTATCCATGAAAGGGCAACTCTGAGAGCAATTTATAAACTGTAAAGTACTAGGGGACATCATGTGGCCCTGTCACTCACTCATTTCTTTGGTATACTGCACTCCTTCAGTTGTCTTTTCTCATTATTGGACAAAAAACACAGAATTTTATGGTGAGAGGTCAGGCCCTGCATATAATCAATCATGCACAAGTCCCAAGGCATAGAAGTAGAAGGATAAATGGGCCTTAATTCGGGATTTCCCTGTCTACACATGGAGAGCATTTACCAGTCAGCAACTTCACAAAGGCATCACAGAATGGTCAAGAAATGAAGAAAACACTTGGAGGGGACATAGTTTTAAAGCATTTGAAGGAAAAACTCTAAATTCCAAAATGTAATTATTATTTCTGCATCAGAGTAAAAGCTGTTGTGTTTATATAGCCTTTGATTCTGATGTCAAACATCTGATGACTCCTCACAACACTGCTCTGAAATAAGAAGGCGGCAGTCATGCTGGAGTCACTGTGTCCAGTGGAGGGGTTTTGCCCAGAGTAACTAGATGGTAAAGTCAAAAAGCCATGCCCTGGCTCAGCGCCTGTAGCTCAAGCAGCTAAGGCACCAGCCACATACACCAGAGCTGGTGGGCTTGAATTCAGCCCAGGCCTGCCAAACAACAATGTTAACTACAACCAAAAAATAGCCAGGCATTGTGGGCAAGTGTCTGTAGTCCCAGCTACTTGGGAGACCGAGGCAAGAGAATCTCTTAAGCCCAGGAGTTGGAGGTTGCTGTGAGCTGTGACTCCATTGCACTCTACCCAGAGTGACAGCTTGAGGCTCTGTCTCAAAAAAACAAACAAAAAAAAAAAAAAAGAAAAGAAAAAGAAAAAGCCACATCCCATCCACTTTACAGGGTGGGTCAACCTTGGGCTATATTAAAGGACTTCCACCTCTGGCTAGTATTTCACCCAGGCTCTATGTTTAGTAAACAAAGGAACTTAAAATTTGTGACAAAATTAAATTTAAAAACAAGAACTTCATTCTTCCATTCACCCATCTGCCTAGTGTTTATTTTGAGTGTGTATGTAACAGAATTTTCCAGAATAGAGTAATTCCTACATAGAGACAAAGACAGCTCTAATACCAGGGCATAGAGTGGGGGAGACATTATATTCCTTCCCTCCCCATCCTCCTTTTCCCAGAGCCCATCCAGCTGACAGGTGCCAGAAGGGAAGAAATGTTAACAAATGTTGGTTTCCAGCCCCAAAGAAGCTGTCACAAAAGGGAGAGAAAACAAGGCAGCTCATAAAATCCTACAACTGAGGGATATAGCAAGACCTATCTAATTACACAAGATTAGAAACGGTTTAACTTGTTGAGAATATGCTACATGTGGAATGAAAGAAAATGACACCTCTGGCCCCCTGTAATGATACTGTATTGGGAGGAAAGCACAAAGGGTTTGTTCACGCTGTCAGTAACGCCAGCTTTTCTCATCCAACATTTTGGACACATCTGGTTTTAATATGATGGTCTAAGTGAAGTAAGCTAACTTTTCATCCACTGTTCTGGCCCTCCTTTGCTTTCTTCACTGTACAGTTCCATTTGTGTTGGCATTGTCCCTCTCTCACCCATAACCTCCCAAGCTAGCAGCGGTAAAACAAGATTATGCTGAGAAATGTTGGTTGGGTTCTTGAGTATTTTAGTGTTCCAATAGCATTAGCAATGATTTAGAAGCAAGACTAATCTTTGTTTTAATGAAATTCAATAGATTTTAGCTTTGCTCTTCTGCCTAATTTATTAACTACCAACATGGAATAAGAACTCTCTAAGTCAGTGGTTCTCAACCTTCCTAATGCTGCAAACCTTTAATACAGTCCAAAGGGGTCATGACCCACAGGTTGAGAACCACTACCCTAAGTAATCAGTGAGTCACAAAACATCCTGGCTTTTGAAAATTGGGGAAAGGTCATCTCAATTACTCTTAACTAGAACTCCCAGGGAATCTGATATCTGCCTAACCATTTTCTAGCTAACATAGGATTAATTGACCATTTTGTGCCTGTGTTGGCCACAAAAAATAAAGTCTTTGATGACTATGAGTATTTCCCACAGACCTGTCAAACTACCAAAAGAGTTCCCCTCTACACATGTCTTTTCAGAACAGGAAAAGGGTTTTACTCTACCACACGCAAAGAAAAGATAGTAGGATTTTGCAAATGACTACGATTAAAAGGCAAAGTTGGAATTTTTAGTGTTTTGATATAAATAATAGAAACTCATTTTTTACCTTCTTTACAGTTGTGCCTTACAGCACTTTTACAAATAGCAAAGTTATAATTGTAAGCTGGTAGGGATTGTCTGCTCTGATAACAAGGTACAATTTAAATTGTGCTTGATCTTGACTCATTTTAGAAACTTCTGTGTTCTGACTTCTCTCTGGAACACAGATTGTAGTTGGAAAGAGAGAAACATGAATGATCTCTAGCTCCTCTGAAAGGTGTAAAGTCTTTCAGGTGGCTTCTGGTGTATTTTTCCTAAGTCTGAAAGCAGTCCAACAGGGCACTTCTGTAGCAAATGCCTTAACCCCAAGAAGTAAGTAATAATGGGATATTTTGTGCCGTCTGGTAAGGCAGCAGGGGTGGATGGTCTGGGGCAAGTGTAACATTCAGTGCCTGGAACATCACAAGGATTTCTGTCTGTATAGAGCTGGTACCTACTGTTATAACACCAAGAAGGGGCTAGAAAGAATTTCTAACTATAGACTTGACCTAAGAGTAGCACCATTTTTACTACATTCGAAGTCAGCAAACCTTTATTAAGCACATACTATGTGCAAAGCCTTATTAGGTTTTTATAAAGTTCTCTGTAATGTGCTAAAGACTTCTTTTACAAAGTGGCCAGGAAATTTCAGCAATCATTTATTGACTACTACTACATACAGGCATCGTTCTGGGGGTATCTAGATGAATCAGAAGTGTGCCCTGATTCATAGGTTTATAGAGCTCAGAGTGCAAGAAGGAAAAAAATTATGATAGAGCATAAGAGTAGAGGTTCCTTGCAAAGAGCTTTGTGAGTGTATAGAAAGGAATGATTAATTCACTCAGGAGGTATCAGAAGGGTTCTCAAAGGAGATGACATTTGAGCTCTGTCTTAAAGGGTGGGTAGAATTTCACCAGACAGACAGTAGAGGAGGAAGAGAATTCCAAGCAGAAGGAACAGTGTGTACAAATGCTCATGAAAGCATTTAGAGAGTTCTTTTTACCATCACTTGAGAGGGCAAATATAAGTTGTACCAATGTTGAGTTTGAATGTTTTCCTCATATTACATTGCCATTTTTAAATACAAGGTAAGATATTTTAAATCGATGACAAGAAAATTCCTGATAGACTTGAAAACTGTCCTTATTAAGCTGTGATGCTTTTCTAGTGTCTTGCACATAGCCAGCTCTCAATAAATGCTTGCCAAATAATGAGTCCCTTATCTCTCTATATTTATACATTACTGCTTTGCCAAGGATCAGCTTACAAAGCAAAATTTCTGCTTAGGAGTTAGGAATAAGTATTCATAGTTCTGCTCTCTGTCACCCCAGCCTCGTCTGCTCTAGAGAAGAGTGACTGTGCCACTGGACCTTCACTATGTTTATGAAAAGCAGGGAAAATTGCCCTTAGAATTCTCACTAACCCAGATTTCTACTTTGATAGCCTCTATATAACTGACATCCAAAAAAGTACCATTTGAACAGGACAGTCCTCATATTGATGACATAGGGATTAGTCCAATCATAGGGATTAGGAACTTTAATGATACTGGCTAATATGAATAGGTACAACTCACACTTTAAATTTTATAGCAGGACTTAAATATGATTGATCAAACACTTTGTATGGTAATAATACAGATATGAGTTGTCTTCTCTGCACAGCCTTGACAGCAAAATGTGGTACTGCCTATTCCTTTTTTTTTTCAAGAAAGAGAAGATAAATTTTTATTATTTTTATAAATTATGCAGTAACTTTTATAGTAGTAATAAATTTTTGCCTTGAAAATCACCAGGGAATAGATGATAGAGAATGTAGTTAGACATAAACCATTTGCAAATTATCTGGAAGTACACTTGTAACCCTTTTATTGGGTATCTGGATCCAGTCTTTGGGAAAATTCCCATCAGGGAATCTTATTTCATTGTGGCTCTGAAATGTATAAAAATATACTTTTTCAGTCCCAAACCCTGGTGGCTACATGATTGGCTCTTTCAGGCCTAATCTCTGTAGCTACATCTTTCTAATGGCCACAATACCAGACCACAGGACATAGTATCTTTCAGCCTCTGGGCTACACTGGGTAAATTCATGCCCAAATAGTCATTGAGAATCCTAGCACTCTGGGAGGCAGGGGTGGGTGGATTGGCTGAGCTCAGGAATTTGAAACCAGACTGAGCAAGAGCAAGACCCTGTCTCTACTAAAAAAAAAAAAAAAAAAAAAATTGAAAAACTAGCAGGGCATTGTGGCAGGCACCTGTAGTCCCAGCTACTTAGGAGGCTGAGGCAAGAGAATTGCTTGAGCCCAAGAGTTTGAGGTTGCTATGAGCTATGACACCACTACACTCAACCCCAGGATGACTGAGTGAGACTCTGTCTCAAAAAAAAAAAAAAAACCCACAGCCATGCCATTGAGTGCCTTCTTGAGCCCTGCATAGCTCTAGGTTCTAACAATATAAAAGTAAGTAAGACAAGTGCACACTACAGGATGACCATAATTAACAATAATTTATTGTATATTTTCAAATAGCTAGAAAGTGGATTTGGGATGTTCCCAACACAGAGAAATAGTAAATATTTCAGATGACGGTTATGCTATTTATCCTGATTTGATTATTACATGTCGTACACATGTATTGAAATTTCACATTATGCCACATAAATATGTACAATTATTATGTGTCAATTAAAAATAATAAGAAAAAAATAGGACAGCTATATTCCTGTCCCCATGGCACTCACACTCTCAGTCTAGTGAAATAGCTCATAATCTCTTTGAGGTCATGGTTCCTTTTGAAAATCTGATTCCAACTGGTTTTACATTACTTATAAATTAGGGTGGCAATGTCTTGTTTCCCCAAAGAAAGGTAAAAACTTTTGTCTCCAGAGCATGGGGTCTGGTATAGGGTTATTCTTTATAGATGTTAAGCTTTGTCCTCTTTTGGAGTCTACAGCATGGTGGAAAGAACATGAGCTTTTGAGCTAAAGTTTGGGATTCTGATTGTTTAACTAGCAGTGTGACCTTGGGTAATTTACCCAATCTCTCAGAAGCTCAGTTTCCTCATCCTTAAAATTGTGATCCTGGGCAGCACCTGTGGCTCAAGGAGTAGGGTGCTGGCCCCATATGCCAGAGGTGGTGGGTTCAAACCCAGCCCTGGCCCAAAACTGCAAAAACAACAAAAAAAAAAGAAAAAAAATAAAAAAATTGTGATCCTCATATCCACATTGTAGGGTAGCTGTGAAGATTGAAAACATCAGTGTATATAAAGCACCTCACATAAAGTCAATCAGAGTTAACAAATGAGAAAGCTAGATTTTGAATCCAGGTCTAACTCAGAAACCTAGGCTCTCTGATTCCTCATAGAAGGAAATACTAGAAAAATACTAGATTTAAAAATCTAGCTCTGAAAATACTAGATCATATTTAAGCCACACCAAAACTCCATAAAGAACATAGCTGAAGAAACAAATGGACAGGGAGAAATATGCTAATATTTTGAGACATGTAGGACAACATGAGCTCCAGAGTCTCAATATCCTTTTCTAGCTATGAACACCTCAGCATATCTCTTTGTGTAGTTGTATCTGTTCCTTCTATAAGCATTTATTGCCTACCATTTTGTCCCCAACTTGGTTGTATGTGTTTGTGGCCATTTAAAAGGCATGATCTATGACTTCTAGGAACTTACAGACTAGTGGAAAGGCAGAAGTTGCATTCTACAATCAATTAGAGAAAATGTACACAAGACAGTACATAAACAAGTATTCATAATAGGGCTAAAACTAAGTGTGTTAGTCAGCTCAGGCTGCCATAATAAAATACCACAGGCCTGACAGCTTGAACAACAGAATTTTTTTTTCAATTCTGGAGTCTGGGAAGTTCAAGATCAAGGCACTAGTATTGTCAGTTTATGAGGGCTTTCTTCCAGGCTTGCAGACAGCCACCTTCCTGCCACATCTTCACATGGCCTTTCCTCAGTGCATGTGTACAGAGAGAACGTGAGCCATCTCTTTGGTATCTGTTCTTATAAGGAGGAAACTAATTTTATCATATTAGGTCCTCCCCCTATGATCTCAGTTAACCTTAACTAATTCCTTACTCCAAATATAGTTACATTAGGGATTAGGGCTTCAACATGTAACCGGTAAGGGGGAACAATTTAGTCCATAGCAATGTGTGTTTTATGTGTATACGTGTGTTTTAACACTCTGGCATTTGTGTAAACAAAGACTTGGGAGAGGGGCACCAATGGAACTAGAAATGCCAATTGGAAGCTATTGTGGTCATCTAGATTTCAGAAGCATTTTGGAGGTGGAACCAATAAGGTTTTCTGATGGGATAGCTATAGGTGTGAAGAAGAAGAAAGTGTCACCAAGGACTCCAGGATTCTTTCCTGGGCAACTGGGTGGCTAGTGGGTTGATAAAGGGAACACTTTATCAAGGAGGAGTTATAGGATAGGGATGGGAAGATCAATGCAGCTCAACTGGTCTGCCTCCAGTTTTCCATCCATTAGCCATCTTTCATGTCAGTTATTTTTGAACAACCCAACGTTTATCATGTTATCCATCTGCTTCTAATACATATGCACGCACAGAGAGAGAGAGAGACATACACAGCCCTCCTTGAGTTTATAGGTCCAAAATTCTTAGCAGAGATCACAGTATCTTTCTAGATTGGACCCCAATCTTTTTTTCCCACTATGCTAACTCTACCCCTGACCTAAACCATGGCTCCAGCCATGCTTTGACCAAGATATTCCTTCAACCTAGAATGTCCTTCTTCCTTAGCTGCCAAATGAAATCCCACTCTTCCTTCAAGCTTCAAGTCCCAGGTCATCTGTCTGCAAAGTCCTCCCTTGCCACACTACTCCTCTCCATAGTTCATCAGTCCTTTCTCTGAAATCCTGTAGTACGTGACATACAGTTATCATATCATATTCTACTGTAACTCATTTATTCATTGGTCTTTCCAAATAAACTAAATTCAAGTGCAAAAACTGTGTTTCATCCTTCCCTCCATCCCCAGTTCCTACCACAGTACTTGGAAATAAATAGATACTCAGAAAAATCTAACAACAATAATAATAGCAAGCACTCAGAGTGCTTACTATGTCCCTTGCTGTTAAAAGTGCTTTAGATGCATTGACTCATCTATATCCTTACAATTCTGTTATTATCCCCATTTCATAGATGGTTTTCCCAAGTTGACCAAATGAATAAATGACACAGCCAGGATTTGGACCTGGGCAGGCTGCCTCTGGAGTCTGAGTTCTTTACCTCTACCCTCAGTCATTGTGCTCAAATGATTGACTATTGCCTTTCGGACTCTCTTTCCAGCAGGGTACTGTTTCCCTGTCTATTATTTACTTGAAGCCTGCGGTGGGGGAATTACTCTACTAAAATCAGAGGTTTCAGCAGGAAGAGAGTTACAGAAACCTCCCTACCCATCTCCAGTCTTCCCTTTTCTCCTTCTCCACTCCTCAAGAACCAGATAACTTCATCCTGCAGGGAGCAAAGCAGCCTCAGGAGGAAGCCAAAGGATTTCCCTCTTTCCTCCCAATCTCACTTTTCTATCCTACTTGGTTGCCAGCTCCTCCTTGCCTGACCTTTTGTAGCCAAGGAATTAGCTAACTCCTATAAATTCCAGTTTACACACAGGCTCGAATTGAGGGTGTTCCCTGTAATGTCCCCAGATAATCCTTTCTCCTTGTGCTCTGCCTGTTGTTCTGTTTTCTTTTGTTTTTGAAGAGGAATAGAGGTTTGTTTGGGGGGGATTTTTTCTTTCATTTCCTTAAGAGAGAGAGGTCCCTGCTATTTTGCTCTGAACTAAAACTAACTCTGTTCCAGAATGGAGCCCTTACCACAACCCCTGGGTAATAGTATAGCAAATAGAAAGAGAAAGTGGCATTCTGAGCAACAACTGCACAGTCATATTCATTCCACTACTTTACATTCCCTCAGCATTTAGAGACTTTGTTTTAATTTACTTTACTTAGACTTTGAGAATTTTAAAAGAATAGAGGCAATATAAGGTAAAAGCAGAGTTCCTAGAACCAGGTTCAACACCCAACCCAAGTTGAGACTCCAGCTCCACCACTTATTAGCTGTGTGACCCAGGGAAATTATTTAAACCCGTGTCTCAGTTTCCTCATCTGTAGAATGAGGAAGTATCTGCCTCAAAGGGTGCTTTTAAGGATATAATGAGTTGATCCACAATGAAACACTTACACCTGTACTTGTTAAATAGTAAGTGCTCAGTAAACATTAACTGATACTATTTTTTTAAATATGGTATAGTAGCTGAGAAGAATATAACAAATGCACTTTTCTCACCATTCAGAATTTAAATGTCAAATATTCTTTTTAAAAAATAAATTATCATAAATAAGTTGATTATCCTCTGACTCCCATTCCTAGTCCTAGTCCTCTCCCAAAACCCACAAAGCTTCCAGTGTTATTATGAATTTGATGTGTACCTTTCTAGTCCATTCTCACAGTGATCAGAAACAAGATTTGTAAAGGGGGGAAGTTAGTGGTTTTTTTAATTGACACAATGGTACCATACTGTACATACCATTTTGCAATCCACATTTTTCATTAAATATTATTTTAAGGTCTATCCACTTAGATCCAGTTTGAACCCTGTAATTGCTTTGTAATATCTCATCATGTGGGTACTCTGTGTTTTATTTATCATTCACATCTTTATGGACATTTGAATTGGTTCTGATTTTTAGTCCTGATTTTTTGCCACCACAGTCCATTACAGAGAACATTTTTGTACTTGTCTCTTGGGTTCATGTGCAAGTTTCTGTAAAGCACAGACTTGCAAATGGAATTGCTGCATCATAGAGTCTGTGCTTTTTCCATTTTACTAGACATTGTGGCCCTGCAAAAGGCAGTGAAGTACAGTAGGTAAGAGCACAACTAGTGTCTCATAAATCTAGGTTCAACCCCTAAGCTGGGTGACTTTGAGCAATTCACTGTGCCTCAGTTTCCCTATCTATAAAATGAAGACAATGGTACATAACTCATAGGGTTATTGTGTAGATTAATGAAATAAGGTACTTTAATGACTGAACTACAATAAGCTATTATTCTTTTTTACTATGGTTTACTACATATTTCCTAGTCAAATTTGAGAGTAGACTCTTGGTAAAATATAGATATATAAACAGAAAAAATACTAGAGGTCTAGCACTCCAGGAGGCTGAAGCGGGAGGATCCCTTGAGCTCAGGAGTTCAAGATGAGCCTGAGCAAGAGCAAGAACCCATCTTTACTAAAAATAGAAAAATTAGCCCAGTGTCATGGCTGGCACCTGTCAGCTACTTGAGAAGCTGAGGCAGGAGAATCACTTGAATCCAGAAGTCTGAGATTGCTATGAGCTAGGCTGATACCACAGCACTCTAGCGTGGGGCAACAGAGTGGGACTCTGTCTCAAAAAAAAAAAAAAGAAGAAAGGAAGAAAAAATGCTAGAAAGACATTTATCAAAATGTTAACCACAGACGTAAAAAGGAAAAAAAAATGTTAACCAGTCTTGGAAATATGAATAAACTTTTTTCTTTGTTCTTTTTTAAAATTTTTTCAAGTTTTCTATGAATTAAATGTATTACCTTTGTAATTAGAAAACAAAATCACAGTAAATGAAATTTTTAATTTAAAGGAAAGGAACTGAGATGAGGGGAAGAATGTTCCTTCTGATAAGCAGGAGCACTACAAGAATAATGAAAGAGGTCTAAGAAGTAGCTTTATACAAGGTTAGAAACAAACTAAATGCTTATTACTAGAGGATTGGTTAAATATAATACGTGCGAAAGGATCTTCAAGATAGTGTGACTAAATGAAAAGGGCACGGACAAAACACTCTGTAGAGTTTGTTACTATATTGTGTTAAAATAATATTTTTATGTTTATATATTCAATCTATCTCTCAAAAGAGTTACAAAAACACTGGTAAGGGAACTAGGTATCTAGAACACAACAGGGACTTATTCTTTTACTAAATATCCTTTTCTACCTTTGGCATTTTGAAGGGCATGTTTATGTTGCTTAAATTTTTTTAGTATTGGTATTCTCTCACCTAATATGCACAATATGAGGGTATTCAGCTCGCCCCCTGGTTGAAGGGCTCAAATGCAACTTGAACTTTACCTTAGAAACAAAAACAATGTAACCTAAACATTTGAACATTTGTACCTTTGTATTAATTGGAAATCAAATATATATATATATATATATATATATATATTCTTTTTTTTAGTAAAATAGGCAGCACCTGTAGCTCAGTGTGTAGAGCACCAGCCACATACACCCAGGCTAGTGGGTTCAAACCTAGCCTGGGCCAGCTAAACAACAATGACAACTGCAACAAAAAATAACCCGGCATTGTGGTGGGTGCCTGTAGTCCCAGCTACTTGGGAAGCTGAGGCAAGAGAATCATTTAAACCCAAGAGTTTGAGGTTGCTGTGAGCTGTGACACCATAGTACTCTATTAAGGGCAACATAGTGAGATTCTGTCTCAAAAAAAAAAAGAATACTGTTACCATAAGCTCCTAGTAGAAAGAGCAGAGTTTATTCATGCTGTGTCCCAAGTGCCTAGTTAGTACATAGCAGACTTTCAGTGGATAGACAAATGAACAATAGTGGACAATAGCAGTAGACTGGGTAGACACTTCTGATCTTATACCTTTCCTATCACTGGCTTACATGACTTTCTATTGCTACTTTCTCCTATAAGTAAAATCCAGAATAGCAAGGATGAGATTGATCTGTAGGAGCTTTGTTAGAGAGAGTAGGGGGCAAAGTCATGTAATGACTCTTAATTGTTTTTAAACAGATTTATCACAATATAATTTTCATACCATACAACATACCTGTTTAAAGTGTGCAATTCAGTGGTTTTTAGTATATTCACAAAGTTGTGCAACCACTACCACGACCTAATTCTAATATGTTATCATCCCCTCTAAAAGAAATCCCATACCCACCAGCAATCCATCTCATCTCCTCTCACCGCCTAGCAACAACTAATCTACTTTTCTATCTCTATAGACTTGCCTATTCTGAAAATTTCCTATGAATGGAATCTTACAACATATAGTGTTTTATCTCTGGCTTCTTTCTCTTAACAAGATATTCAAAGGTCCTCCACTTGCAGCATGTATCAATACTTTATTTGTATTACTGCAGAAGAGCTTTCTAAGCCAGTAATTTGTGGTTTACATCATCATAACATTTCCTACATTTGGACAACTGAAGGAACTCATCTTAAACCGAAGAGAAGCCAGGATGAATACAACCAGAATGAATGAGATTACAGCCATCCTCATCCTTGGCAGTGGCACAATTGTGCTGAGCCAAAGATCTGTCTTAATAGGATGGCAGGCCCAAGTTACGTGTTCTGACCTACTGCTAGCACTGGGCTAGTCTGGGAAGAGCTCAAGAGTGCTGGTATAACGAGATGAGGCAGGGGCCTTATAGCTTGTGTTTTTGGCTTGGGCAGAGTTTGGGTGCAATTCCTCATCTTCAGACGTCTGAGAAAATATGTCAGTGATCTCCTGGTTCCATTTCTCCTGTTTGCCAATGGGCAGAGTACACTACATTGTGCAGATAGGTTAGGCAGTTTATTGTAGGCTGATGAAAGCAGATTAAAAAAACCATTAGCATAGTGGGAAACTAGCTCAGAATCCAATCCAAATGTCAGATGAAATATTTACACAGCCAAGAGATAAACTAAGGGAAACAGTGTGCCCTTTGTGTGTGCCTCTAAGTGTGCAGGCACACACAGAGCTGCTGACCATTTGTCAACTTCCAAGATTTATTCTGCTGCTTCTGGCAAGGGACAGCCTAATGATTTAATAGCTTGTCAACACCTACACAGAGAAACAAGGACTGGCACTTCCTCATTTCTTATTTTCTTTGCTTTAAATAGGAATTCCTATTCTAAGTCACTGGAACCTGAAAATCAGACTGTCAGGTTTCTCTTGATTTGAGTGCAGAGTTCCTGAATCTGGGAATGATAAATGTTATAACTTTCCTGTTATACAAACACAGCGTTGCTACCCTTTCAGAAGAACCCATTGAGTTCATGTCTTAAAGCTTGAGTGTTTGCTTCAGACCATTGCTGTGAGCCAATTTCGAATGGAGTGAAACTGTTTTGTTTCTGTCCCATGAACCACTTGAGTTGAATGCCTTGCTCCAGCAATCCAGTGCCTGGTTGCCACATTTACATTTGATATGGAGAAAATTGTTTAGAGGATTTTAGTGGAGAAGAAAACTGAATTTCTTGTGCAAAGTTATTATTCTCCAGGCATCCTTGGGCAGTTGTAAGTTCCCTGAAAACAGCAACCATGTCCTCATCAGCACAGCAAAGTCCACAGTGCCTAGTACAGCATCTGGCACACTGTCTCCTTAATTGATTCATTTTCAGATAATTCAACTATGATCTATGAAGAGAACTAAAACGTAACCTAAGGGATATATTTCATATTAGAATAATACCTTGAGTACACTGGACCTTTACCCAAAGAGTATAGCAAAGTGGTATAGGGCTATACTTCTCAAACTTTAATATGTATATGAATTGCCTGGATCTTGTTAAATGCCTATTCTGATACAGTAAGTACAGGATGAAGCCTAAGGTTTGCTGTTTTTGGCCAGGGCTGGATTTGAACCTGCCACCTCCGGTATATGGGGTCAGGACCCTACTCCTTGAGCCACAGGTGCCAGCCATGATTTGCTTTTCTTACAAGCTCCTCGGTGATATAATGCCACCAGCCAAGGTATCACATTTTCAGTAGCAAGGCACTCTACAGCAATGCTATTTGATATGGCAACCACTAGTCACTTGTGGTTATTAAGCACTTGAAATATGGCTAGTCTAAATTGATATGTGCTGCAAGTGTAAAATAAGCACCATATTTCAAAGATTTAGTAAGAAAAATGTAAATATCTTATTAATAATTTTATATTGATTATATGTTGAATTGTTAACATTTTAAACATAGCAGGTTAAATAAAATATGTTCTTAAAATTAATTTCACTTGTTTATTTTTATTTTTTAATTTGGCCACTCAAAAATTTTAAATTATATACATGGCTCACATTACATTTCTACTAAACAGCACTTTTCCAATAATGGCCAGATCATAAATATTTTAGGCTTCTCAGACCATATGATATCTGTCCCAACTATTCAATTCCACTGTTATATTCAAAACCAGCCATAGACTGCTTAGCACCCTTAGCTTAGTGGCTAGAGCACTGGCCACATACACCAGGGCTGACAGGTTCAAACCTGGCCCAGGCCTGCTAAACAACGACAACTACAACAGAAAAATAGCTGGGCGTTGTGGCAGGCACCTGTAGTCTCAGCTACTTGGGAGGCTGAGGCATAAGAATCACTTAAGCCCAAGAGTTTGAGGTTGCTGTGAGCTGTGAGGTCATGGCACTCTACCTAGGGTTAAAAAAAGCAGCCATAGACAATATTTTAATGAGTGAATGTGGTTGTGTTTCAATAAAAGTTAATTTATGGCGGCAACTGTTGCTCAGCGAGTAGGGCGCTGGCCTCATGTACCAAGGGTGGCAGGTTTGAACCGTCAAAATGCAACAGAAAAATAGCTGGGCATTCTGGCTGGCCCCTATAGTCCCAGCTACATAGGAGGCTGAAGCAAGAGAATCGCCTAAGCCCAGGGGTTGGAGGTTACTGTGAGCTGTGACGCCACGGCACTCTACCAAGGGCGATAACATGAGACTCTGTCTCTTAAGAAAAAAAGTTAATTTACAAAAACAGGTAGAAGTGGTAACCTTAAAAACAAATAACCTATAGTGTGGTGAAAACTGGCAGCCTGGCCCCCACCAGAGGGAGCTGAATAGTGTTGGAGCTTCTTCCAAGCCTTATTTTCCACAGAATTGTTATTTTGCCAGTATTTGGCACACTGTCTCCTTAATTGATTCATTTTCAGATAATTTGCCAGTATTTGCCAGTCTTCTTAGAAGACCTCACTTGCAAGCCTTTTTTTTATTAGACATGATTCAAGAGTACACTTAATGTGGAAAACTTTTTCCTTCAGGTATTTATCACAAACAATTAGAGACAAATGACTAACTTCATAGCTGTCTCTGTAGTAGATAACAAATGGGGTAAACATTAAGCTAACCAGCTAGCTTAAAAATAAATGCTAGGGAATGAGATGTCCATAGCAACTTTGAAAAACTCCAACACATTCCTGGGAATCTAGAAGGCTATGCATATGTCCAGAAAAGATCTGAGAAAGGCCTAAGTTCTCACCTCTCTCTGACCTTCAAGCTCTGTACACATGAAGTGATAAGGCAGAGTTGTCAGCTCCCTGGCTGAATGTTAAGAGCATACCCACAAAATACACACACTCGCACACACCCCCATGTGTGCACACACAGACACAGACACCATCTTGGTAAAGACTGAGAGACTTACTTATTCCAACAATTTAAGAAAAACGCTGTCCATTCATTCATTAGCTAGCTGACCACTAAGCAAACCAAGCAGAAACTTCAATGACCACATATGACAAAGAATCCAGATTTTGCAGAATAATTCAGAAAAATCACTAAACAAACACCACCAACAATAACAATTAACTCTGAGGAGGAAGATAATCTGATTTTACCACATTACCTAACTTTAAATGTCTAGTTAGCATCAGAATCTACAAGACATGCAAAAACACAAGAACAGAAGGTCAGTACACAAGGAAATAATCAATCAACATGAACTGTCCCTGAGGACATCAAAACATCAGAATTAATAGACAAAGACATTAGCTACTTTAAATATTTACAAAAAATTAAAGTATAAGAAACATGCCTCAGTAAATAAATAATATTGATAGAACAGAAATTCTTGCAAAAGAACTAACTATAAGTCCAGGTGGCTCATGCCTGTAATTCTAGCACTCTGGGAGGCCAAGGTGGGTAGATTGCTTGAGCTCATGAGTTCAAGACCAACCTGAGCAAAAGTAAGACGCTGTCTCTACTAAAAATAGAAAAACTGAGGCAAGAGGATTGCTTGAGCCCCATTTGGAGGTTGCTGTGAGCTATGACACAAAGGTACTCTACCCAAGGCAACAGCTTGAGACTCTGTCTCCAAAAAAAAAGAACTATAAATTCTGTAATCAAAAAGTACAACTGGGTTGGTCATGGTGGCCTGTAATCTCAGCACTTTGAAGGCCAAGGCAAGAAAATTGCTGGAACTCAGAAGTTTGAGACCAGCCTGGAAAACATAGCAAGGCCTTGTTTCTAATAATAATAAATAAGTACAATAATTAAATTTAAAAACTCACTAGAAGGACCCAACAGCAGAGTTGAGCAGGCAGAAGAAAGAATCAGCAGACTTGAAGACAGAACAATTAATATTACACGGCCTAAGGAATAGAAAGAAAAAAGAATGAAGAAAAGGGAACAGAACTTCAGATAACTATGTAACAATATTAAGCATGCCAACACACACATAATGGGAATCTCAGAAAGAGATGAAAGGGACAGAAATAATATTTAAATATATAATGACCCCAAACTTACCAAATTTGATGAAAGACATTAATCTATACACCTAGATCAACAAACTCCAAGCAGGATCAACTTAAAAAGATCCACACTGAGACACATAGTGAACTGCCGAAGAGAAAGACAAAAACAGAACTTGAAAGTACTGAGAGAGAAACAAAGTAGCCATACATAGGGAAAATGGGAAATTGTAGCTAAATGCACCTTTCTTTACAAAATATTACAAACAAGTGGCCAACACATAGAGAATATTTTGTAAAAATGTTGTGAAATTTTGTAATGACCAAAAAGCCAGATTGCAGAGGGGACCTGAAAAATCTTTTTTTTTTTTAACCCTTAACAATTTTTTTATTAAATCTTAACTGTAAACATTAATGCATTTATGGGGTGCAAAGTGCAGATTTTTTTTTTTTTTGAGACGGAGCCTCAAGCTATCCCCCTGGGTAGAGTGCCATGGCATCACAGCTCATAGCAACCTCCAACTCCTGGGCTCAAGCGAGTCTCCTGCCTCCGCCTCCCAAGTAGCTGGGACCACAGGC
>CAUYQV010049529.1:0-41240 GCA_963574575.1 Galagoides demidoff | reverse complement strand
TTTTTTTTTAAAACTTTTTCTTCTTCTTCAAGAAATAACGGGCAACTAAAATTGGTTCTTTCCCCTCAATCAGAAAATGTTCTCCAAGTGCTGGAGGCCGTTGTTATGATTGCCTCACATTGCCTGAGAAACGTGGTTTATTTTCCTTTTGGCTTTTGATGGAGCAACTCAGTACTTTTAAGGAAACAAAAGGGGCATCAGCATGAAGGCGGGATCGGTTGGCAAGCAAAAAATAGCCCTAAAAATGTGAGCTCATAGGAGATGGATTACACCTATGTTTTATATTCTGTTTCTCAGAAATTGTTATTTTTTAAAAGAGGAGGAAGAAAAGAGCCAAGCCTTTAAAAGTGGTGCTTGGACTGTGGAATCTGATTTCACTCCGCCATGAGGGAAATTGGAGAGTTGGAAGAAGTTCTGTTTGAAAACATCGACTTTGTTTTGAGTGCGGATTTGAGGTTTGGGTGAGGTGGACGGGGTGCAGCGAGGAGAGAGAGAATGGAAACTTCCCAGGGAAGAAGCAGACAGAAGGGGGAGCCGAGAGGAAGAGCTGTGACGGTATTAAAGATTGAGCTGGGGACAGAGGCACACGCCTGTGACTCCACTGACTGAGGGAGGAGGACCTCTTGAGGCCATCAGTTTGAGGCTGCTGTGTGATTTGACAGTGCCCCTGAATAGCCACTGCTCTCCGGCCTGGGCAACATAGTGAGATCCCCACAGTAAGACCCCCCTCTTAAAAACAAACAAGCAATCAGCTAGTCATTTCATGGGCAAAGGCTCTGTGACCCCCTAAGTACCTACCTTTCCTAAGCTCCACCAGCCTTTTTTGACCTGATACGGTCTTCTCTCCTCTTTCTCATCTTGTTGAGAAATACACTAATATTGAACTCTTCCTGCTGCAAATGCCATCAGATGCCTCCTTTATTTTGCAGTTTAAACACATTTATTGTATTAGGATAATGCCAGACAAAGAGAATTGCCATAAAGAACTTCCAAATCAAGGTGGACCGTGGGAATGTAAATCTCATACTTGGACCAAAAGATGATGATTAATCAAAAGGTAAGAGCTACTTAAACAGCACCAAAACCTATAGGCATCACAGGGGAATTTCATGAAAATATTCCAAATTGTATATAAAAACAGCACCCCATACCCCATGATAGTACTAATGTACACAGCTATGATTTAATAAAAAAAAAATAAAATAAAATTTAAACTTCTTTAGCCAAAAGTATAAGCAAGGTTAAAAGAAGAATGAAAGAAATAAGAGAGTTGGAAGAAGTTCTGTTTGAAAACATCAGCTTTGTTTTGAGTGTGGAGTTGAGGTTTGGGGGAGGTGGACGGGGTGCAGCGAGGAGAGAGGGAATGTTTATGATGTACATCCCAGATCAAATGTTAATATTCTTTTCAACGCTTATGTGTAGAAGAATGTCTGGCGCCCAGTAAAAAAATAAATATCGACAATTATTACTATGCCTAATTTGTAGCATATTTATACAAGTTAGTAATAAAACTATAAGCATTCTAAAAAAAATTATAAACAGGCAATTCACATTAAACATACTTATGACCAATAAACACATGAAAGGATGTTCAACTCTACTAGTCATCGGAGTGAGAGAAATGATGTGATGTGAGTAAGGAGGTGTCGTTTTTAACCTTCCACATTGGGGCAGTGTTGGGTAGAGAGCAGAGAAGCAAGAACTCACATGCTGTGTTTGTCTTAGCATAAATTGGCATAATTTTCATGACAGATAGTTTGTTGTATGTATATGATAACGTGTGCCTTTGATCCAGTCTTTGTACTTCATTCAGGGGGTGTCCAACCCACAGCCCGGGGGCCACCTCTGAATTATCTGAGAATTTTTTTGCTTATCTGTGGTGGTGGATATCACAAAAATCATGCATGAACCTTTTTATTTTTGTTCACCACCTTTTGTTAGTGTTTGTGTATTTAATGTATGGCCCAAGACAACTCTTCTTTTGATGGGGTGCAGAAAAGCCAGAAGGTTGGACACCCCATATTTAAACTATCACAATTTCCTTTAATAGTTGCTACAATTCCATGAGATAGATGCTTTTATTATCCCCATTTTATTTATCTGTTTACTTATTTGAGACAAAGTCTCACTCTGTTGCCCTGGGAAGAGTGCTGTGGTGTCATCATAGCTCACAGCAACCTCAAACTCTTGGACTCAAGCGAGCCTCTTGCCTCAGCCTCCCAAGTAGCTGGGACTACAGGTGCTATGACACCTGACTGGTTTTTCTATTTTTAGTAGAGACAGGGTCTCACTCTTGCTCAGGCTGGTCTTGAACTCCTGAGCTCAAGGGATCCACCCACTGCATCTAGCATATTATCCCCATTTTAAAATGAGAAAATTGAAATATAGAGTAAGAGGCAAGACCAGGCAGTAAGTTTTAATCCCAGGCAGTTTGGCTACTGAGCCCACACTGTTCCCTTTTTCACCATACTGCCTCCTAGAAGCACACATGCTATTTTTCTCTCTCTTTAAACTTTTTTAAAAATCAAAGATACACCAAATTCCATTCTTTATAGGATACAGATCTGAGAGCTTTGATAAACACATCAGTCCTATAGCCACTGCAGTAGTCATGACAGAGAACAGTTCCATCGCTCCCAAATGTCCTCCAAACTGTTTTGTAGTCAAGCCTGACCTGGCTCCTAGTCTCTGGAATCTGCTACTCTGTTTTCTAGAATGTCACATAAATGGACCCAGACAGTATTCAGGGCCTGGCTTCTTATACTCAGCTCAGTACATTCGAGACTGATCCATGGTGTTGTGAGTGTACCAGTAGTTGGGTTTTTTTAATTGATGAGTAGATTCCTCCACGTGGATGGCTCCTTTATCTATCCTTGGTTAAAATTTGGGGAAAGTCACTCTAAACCACTGTGTATAGGTGTTGGCTTTATCTAACAGGACAATCCTGATCTGTACATTCCTCTCATCAAATCTCTCTAAAACCTTGGGAACCTTCTTTTAAACACAGCATTGTATTTCCAGTGGCAGATGACCCAGTGGAGGGTGAAAAATTAGGAATTCTCAATTCTAGGTCACTTTGCCATGGGCTTCTGAACAACCTTGAGTGAGTAACCATTCATTGCCAAATCTGCGGTGAAATCTTTAAGGTTCTCCAGATGAGAAAGCTGAGCCCTCAACAGCATTTGTTGGGGTTGGATGACTGCACTCTGCAGGGCTCTCAGAGACCTGCCCAGGACTCTCCTTTGTTGTCTCAGTCCTGCTCCTGAGTATGTGGGATGTCCTTGGGGTGCCACTGAGAGACAACCAGGTTCCGGCTTTCCCTCTGGCTTTGCCAGATGGGACCTCAGCCCATTCACTTCCATGACTCAGCTGCCGGCTCCACAGATGCCTGACTCCTGTGTTGGCATTGCCAAAGCCATAGCTCCCAGAATCTCCTCCAGAAAACGTCCCTGCCTGGGCCCCTGCCCGCCAACCCTCTGCCTGCAGAACCCAGGCACTTTAAAGACAAGTGAAATCTGTCATGCATAGCTGTTTCCCTGAACCCACAGCCCACTTTCACATGATGATGATATTCAGAGAAACCACAGGGCTGGAGATAATGTGTGACATGGGGGCGTTAAAGATGGCGCGTGCATCCTGCCATGTCCACTTGGAAGAGGGTCATAAAACCGGCTCAAGCATTTGGCAATCACAAAACAACTCCTGTCTGTGGGAAGCAGGCGTACAGATAAGTCTCCTTGAGTTTGGCAAATGTGTTAATCTAAAAATAGAGGTTGCCTTTCTTCCTTACTCTTTTATTGCAACATGCAGAATATTGCTGAGAGGAAGGTTATGGGTTGAGGAAGAAATGTTTGGGGAAAAAAAAATGCATGAATTTATCCCAGAAAGTAATAATCCTACCAATCTGCCTGAAAGGCTTCCCAGTGAACTCTGAAGGGAAACATTTATGAGTTGGAACATGGTATTGGGTTGCGACATTCTCATTTACTAAGGGTTTATTTTCCTTTTTGAAAAAAAAAAAACCCACAAAAAATAAGAGCGAAATATCAAACAACGAGTCTGCCTTATGAAAATAGTTTTCTGTATGTTATTAGCGTCATGTGGCCACAGGATAATTCCTCCCCTTTTCATTGTGTGACACTTCACTTGTTGCTTCCATGTCACTGTATTGACTTGTCCTGACCACACTGACACGGTATGTGTGTGCTGTCCAGTCAGTGGCTAAAAGTTCTAGGGAAAAGTTTGTTTCTTCAGGGCCAGTGTCACTTATAAGTGGCTGCCTATTGGGAATGATTTCACAGGCTCCAGAAGAGTTTGACAGCTCCCAAGAAACTTCTCTCACGTCCGGCCTACTAGACAAACGGCTATGATTAGGACCTTAGGAGACTTTATACGTTTGGTAAGTGTCACAGGCTGAATTATCTACCAAAAGTCATATGTCAAAGTCCTGGCTCTCAGGACCCCTACTGTGTCCCTATTAAGGGTAAGAGTCTTTAAAGAGATAATTAATGTAAGATGGGCCCTGATCCAACAGGACTGGTGTCCGTAGAAGAGGAAGTCAGGACACCAGTGCACACAGACGATGGTGAAGACACACAGCTGGAGGGAAGACAGCCACCAAGGACAAGCCAAGGGAGCAATCCGAGAAGAAACCAACCCTTTCAAACCCTGACCTTGGACTTCCAGCCCCCTTTTTGTGTCACCCAGGCTGTCCTACTTTGTTAAGGCAGCACGAGCAAACGAATGCACTAAGATATGGTAGATGGAGTTCAGGGGAGGTATGAAGGAGAAGGACGGACAGGCAGGCCAGTGGTTCCCCACACTGGGCACATCATTAAACAATGCTACTAATCATCCTCAGTGAGTTGGGTCCTGCCCTAACTGCTGGGATTCAGCAGTGGACGTGGAAACAGATGTGCCCTCCAGCCCTCCAGCTACCAAGAGTCTATCAGTCAACTCGCCCAGGGGGCTTGTTAGAAACAGGCCAGTGTCCACTACAGCGACGTCCCTGGGTGGGACCCACTTCTCCCAGACCACTCACGTCCTGATGAAAATAAGATCATCAGGCCTTTCTCCAGCCATGTTTGAGAAGAGGTAATTGGCACGCAGCAGTTCTCAGGGACAGGGGCTGAGGAATCTGAGCATCCCCCCAAATGAGCTTCACTTACTTCATGATTTAGTAGAGTCTGGCTGGTCTGTGAGCTTTCTGCTTTACCCTCACTCTCATGAAATTCCTCTTAGGGTTAATAGTTTTTAGGTAACTGACCATTAATATCATCACATTTATCAAAGAATCACAGACATGTGCGATTTCCATTTTCATGCTGTATTAATTGTTTTGGAAATCTCCATCCTTCATCCCACAGGAGATTTTAAACAAAGATTACTGAGTCATCACCTTACAGCACAGGCCTGGGGCCAGAGAATAGAACCCGGACCTCTCAGCCTTGGATCTTGTTTCCATCCTTCCTACCTCCATTTGACCAGCAGAGTTTAAAAATTCTAACTATTGAGGCATCCAAGGTGATGGATGTTCTAAATACCCTGACTTGATCATCACACATTCCATGCATGTATCAAAATACCATATGTACCCTCATAAATACTGACAAATATTATATATCAATAATATTTTTTAATTTAAAAGAAGAACAATTGACAGTGTTGAGTACTTACAGTTTGTAAATTGCCTCCATAACAATCCTGAGTGGAGGGGATTAATTTTATCATTTTTCTTTTGTGGCTGGATACACAAAGGTTAAGACCACAGAGCTGGTACAAAAGGAGAATCCAGGTCTCCTGACCATGACTTTCCTCTGTCCAGCACGCTGGCTATTTGTCCTCCTGGTCTAGCAGCCTGAACAGCAATTAGCATCTAAATGTCCAAGGCCAAAGTCTGAATGCTTGCCAAGAACGAGTCTGCAACTTGGAGTGGAGCCTCCTGTGACTCCAGGAGAGGAATGCCAGTGCTTACTTCATTTATTTATTTATTATTATTACTTTTTTTGAGACAGTTCACTTTGTTGTGCTGGGAAAAGTGCTATGGCGTCATAGCTCACAGCAACCTCAGTCTCTTGGGCTCAAGTGATCCTCTTGGCTCAACCTCCTGAGTAGATGGGACTATAGGTACCTGCCACAAGGCCTGACTATTTTTAGAGATGAGGTCTAACTCTTGCTCAGGCTGGTCTCGAACTCCTGAACTTAAGCAATCCACCTGCCTCAGACTCTCAGAGTGCTAGGATTATAAGAGTGAGTCACCATGCCTAGCTTACATTGGCTTTTTTCCCCCTATTTTTGAGACAGAGTCTCCCTGTCACCCTGGGTAGAGTATCCTGGCATCAAAGCTCACAGCAACCTCAAACCCTTGGGCTCAAGGAATCCTCTTGCCTCAGCCTCCTGAGTATCTGGTACTACAAGCACCCACCATACCCAGCTAAATTTTCTATTTTTACTAGAGACAGGGTCTTGCTCTTGATCAGGCTGGTCTCACCCTCCTGAGCTCAAGAAATCCACCTGCCTTGAACTCCCAGACTGCAGGTGTGAACCACCGTGCCCGGCCTCACCAATGCTTACTTTAAAAGGCCATCATTATCATCATCATCATCTCTACTTCTATTTCTTTCTCTACTTTCTATTTCATTCTAAACAGATAAATACAGTAGAACCTCTGTGAGTTGACCACCCACGGGGGCTGTGACAAACTGGTCAACCTATAGAGGTGGGCGACATAAGGAACTAGGCCTCCTGTACTGATACATATATGTGGTTTGTGTCCAGTCCATGAAAATTAGGTCAATTTAAGGAGGTGGTCAGGGTAGGGAGATGGTCAACGATGGAGGTTCCACTTTTGTTGACCTATTTAAGTAGAGTTGGAAGTAAAGAGAGATAAGAGCAGCAGCTTCTTGCAAAGGTGTGTGGCTAGAATTTGGTTTGTCCATTTATCCACATGTATTCAGTCCCTGAGATATATTGACCATGTGTGTTTAGACAGTGAGATTCTAAAGTGAGCAAAACCAAATCCAGTTGCTCAACTAATTCATTGTCTAGTGTAGTGGGGCAGAAGGGACGTTTATCAAAGAATCGCAGACATGTGCGATTTCCATCTGAGATGATTGTTTTTGGGGGGAAGGATAAGAGTCAGGGATGGCTTCCTGAGGAAGTGACATCTGACCTGGGTTTCCAAGTAGGAAGTGAACTCCTGGGAAAATGGCCAGGATGCGCAGAGACTTTCAGGCAGAAGGGATATATCAAGTGGACTGCACAAAAATATAGCTTTTCATTTGCATATTAATAAATCTAAATGATGCATAGGAAGAACTTGCAGCAGAAATACTAGAGATTCAAAGCACAGGAGAGGAATTTATTCCAACTAATTCAAACTCTATCTCCCTTCCCCCATTACAAAAAGCCACGGCCAAGCAGCAGGTTCCTATTAACTGTATCTTTACAAGCAAGGTCAAGTGTAAATGATATCTTGTCACGGATACCCTGGGTTTCAGAAAGAAGCTGGTGTCCAAGAGTATTTGGAAGGAAGTTAGTTCAAACTTGAACTGTCAAATGATGTGTAGCATAGTTAGATTTCTTCTACCTGGTGAGAGAAAATGTGCTATATTTACTACCTACAGGTGGGATATGATTTAAAGCTCCCTTGAGGCAGAGTTCTGGCATGAAGCATGGGAAGGGATACAAGTCAGGTGAGTGAGGGAGTCCTAGCTTCATTTGGAAGGTCACTGATTTAGCTTAGCATCCAAGGCACAAGCTTTCCAAAGGGCTGCCTCTCCCAAGGTGAGTCCAAAATAAGGCAGGTGGAGGGGCTCACAAGTCTTCACAACAGCATAAACAAAATAGAAATGTTTGTCTTAGAGATGTGACAGTTGCTAGGTTTTTGTGTTTTAATCTAAAGGTTCCAAAGCAAAAGCAGTCTGTTATGTTACTGGACTTGAAAATGGCTCACTGTAGCTCATTTTTGTGTTGGTCTTTCATAAATGCAGCGGTGAATGTGGCCAATGGTCTTTCTCAACTAGGATCTGTGAATTTCTTAATAGGAAAAGAAATTCCTCTTTGGAAAGACATCAAGTAAACAGAAGGTGAGTGTATCTGTGAGTGGCTGGGCAGTAGCAGGTAAGTTTGTGGGGGTCATGTTAGTGTCACGTGGAGCAACCAAACACTCTGAACATGTAAGAGTCGCTATAGCTCGAGAGCAAGTATGATGAGGATATTTACACCATAGAAATTGGTAAAGCTACAGATCTGGGCTTTTTCTTTTTCTTTTCCCCCTGAGCAGGTGCATGTTAAACGTTTACCAATACATCTCTGACTATAAAGGTACATGACGAGGTTGAAGATATATAGACAGTGAATCTCTTGATAAGTGTGCAGAATAGCTTCTAGATTCTCTTCTGACGGTGGATAGCCATCTGCTAGTCTTCATGCCCTAGGAGCTGAGGTGGCCCAGGGGCTCTTAATCCCCAGACATCTCTGGCCACATCCCTAGCTGCGTAGTTGCTGCTGTACCCATGTGCTTGGGTCATTTCATTGTCTTCCTTTCCTCCTTACCTGGGCACCTTAACTTCTGATCTCAAGTTTCTTTTTCATTATATTAATAACTCATTCTGCTCATTGCTAAAGATTGAGGTCCTTAAGCATCATTCTTAAATATAAAACATTGCCTTTCTCTGCTATTTTTCTAATAAGGCGCTAATTATTTAACATGCTATTGAAGGCCCTTTCTTATTTGTTCCAGATGAATCTTTCACCTTTACCTCTCTCCATATTCACCCCCATCAATTTAAACAAATTCACTTACCAAATTACTTTTTTATCTTAAAGATAGAAAATATTTCCTTTGTGGATGGGATATTTTTGAACAATCAACACATACAAAAAAAGGTATGGCTTTAAAAGTTTGCAATGGATGCTAATGAAGACAAATGAGGCAATGTTTTTGTTGCATAAAATGGGAACAGTCAACAGTAATTTTTTTAAGCCAAATTCCTTCAAAAAATCTGTTTCTACTGTGTAGTCCTAGAAATTTGTTAAAGAAATTTTGCCAAACAATTTTTTTTTTCCTGACATGCGTATCACTGAGTCAAATAATTAATTCACAGCATTGTATACTTTGGTAAAATAAAGGCTTCTCAAGAGCAGGACATTATCTGCATCAAATGATGATCAAAGTGCATTAGTACATGTGGTCCTCTGTTAAGTCTCAGTCACCCTTTCTGTTTACCATTTTGATGCTCCTTGACCTGGGAAGTCCATTTAAAATTATTCTCATCGTGGCAAGAACACTTTACCTGACATCCCCTGAGTCTTTGCTCAGGCTGTGTTCCACCTTCAAATGCCTTCTGAATGTAATCACTTATGATTACGGTACATCTTCAGATCCTGCTTCACTAATTCCTCCCATCACTTTAGCGAGAAGTACTCTGTTCAACTCATTTGTTTCTTTTTAACCTTCATGAATAGAACCTTCTCTAGAGAAGATAGATGAATGGCTAACAAACATATGAAAAAATGCTCATTGTCCCTAATTATCAGAGAAATGCAAATCAAAACCACCCTAAGGTATCACCTAACCCCAGTGAGAATGGCCCATATCATAAAATCTCAAAGCTGCAGATGCTGGCGTGGATGTGGAGAGAAGGGAACACTTTGACACTGCTGGTGGAACTGCAAATTGATATAACCTTTTTGGAAGGAAGTATGGAGAACCCTCAAAGAACTCAAACTAGACCTGCCATTTGATCCTGCAATCCCATTACTGGGCATCTACCCAGAAGAAAATAAATCATTTTATCATAAGGATATTTGTGCCAGACTATTTATTGCAGCTGAGCTTACAATATCCAAACTGTGGAAACAACCTAAATGCACACCAATCCAGGAATGGATTAACAAGCTGTGTTGTATGAAAACCATGGAATACTATTCAGCCACTAAAAAGATGGAGACTTTACATCTTTTGTATTAACCTGGATGGAGTTCTTTTTAGTAAAGCATCACAAGAATGGAGAAGCAAGGATCCAAGGTACTCAATTCTGATATGAGGACAATTGATGGCCTAGTACATAGTTGGGGGTAGAGGAAGGGGAGAGTGGAGAGTTAGAAGGAGGGAGGGGGTGGGGGGTCATGGTGCATGGCACTCCTCTTGGAGGTGGGATGCACTTATAAGAGAGACTTTACCTTAACACACGCAATCAGTGTAACCTGGTTCTCTGTACCCTCAATGAATCCTCAACAATAAAAATTCTTCTTGCATGCTGCGAGTTACCAGTATAGGTAACCAGTTGAGTGCTTTATATCCATGCTTGTATTTCTTCTTAAGGGCCTGGACTGTATCAATACAGTATCGAATGTCATTTAGAACTAAAATTTAATGACTGCTACCAGATGCTATTCACAGTGCTAACTGCTTTATACATTTTATCTGACTAAGCCTCCAAAACACCTCCTTTTCCTTAAAGGAAAATAAAACTACTATTATTGGGTATTGTTATACCTATTTCGAGAAAGTTGAGTCTCTTGTCAAGGTGCACACTCAGCCAGTGTTACCGCCAGAATCTGAACTCAGACACTTGAGATCAGGAGCTTTGCTCAATTCAGTGCTATGTTCTCAACACCTAGAACAGTGCCAGGCACAAGGATGGCACTCAACATGAATTTGTTGGATAAATGAAATACCTGCATTTCCAATAGCGCAATCTCTTGAAATCATATAATCAATAAATATTCTCCCATCATCATCATCTATAAAAATGAAGACAATTAGTGACTATTCTCAACATTAGCTGAATAATATCAGCATTGCCCAAATACCTGTTTCTGAGGACTACAATGCAAAATTTGGACTTACCAAATACAGGTTGAATAATAAGAAGCGTATTTGCTGATTACAACTAACAGCAATGGTTGGAATGTAGCAGCCATCACATATGGAACACGACAAACTATAGGATACATTACAGGTCTTATCCTAACATTTCAGCAGCCATGAGAACACCAGGTATCCAGCTCTTGGTTTCTAAATACTATTATTCATAAAAAGAATCTTGGCTTGGTGATGAATAAATAGAGGATTCCAAGGCTGGGGAGGGGAAAATACAAGAGCTTGGAGTGTTTCAGAATTTTAGAAAGTAGGGAAACACTTGTGAAAGGATGGGAGATGTCAAAAGAACTCTAGAACCAGAACTAGGAGTTCTCAATTGCCAAATATGTGACAATTTCTGCAACTAAATAAATATTGCAATAGGTTATAACCCACCAAGTATAAAACATCCATGAGTCCATATAAATCTACATGAATAAATGGGGGAGAAGAGATATATTTTTCTTACATTAAACGTGCATGAATAAATGTAAAAGGAATGATGGAAAAAGAAAATTCCCAGTAGGCGGTAATAATTATTGCAGGTGAGATTCATGAATAGAGCTCAGATTAGCAGGCAAATGTACAGTGAGAAACAGGTTTTTTGCATAGTCTCATAATATCTTTCCAAAGACATTTATCGTAAAAAAGGGAAAGAGAGTCACTTTACAGAGGGGAAGCATGGCTGATACCGCCCTAAGCAAGCGATAAAAGTGCAAAAAGACAACAGATGACATGGTCCTCCTGATACGATGCCCCGGGAAGGGCTCAGCATCCCTTGTGTAGGGTTTTTGCCCCAAATACATAACCTCAATCTATTTATGAATGAACATCTGACAAACTTAAAAATTCAGACACATTCTTCAGAATGTCTGGCCGGTACTCTTCAAAAGTATCAAGTTGTGACAGCAAAGAACCAACAGGATGTCTCAGATTGCTAGAGAGTAGGGACAGAGGATGACTACATGCAACGTGGGATCCTGGACTGGAAAACAGAACAGTGGGACAAATGGTGAAAATTTTAGGATGTCTAGGTCACCCAATGATGACTGTGTTATGGTCATCCATATAAAATATTAACATGAGAAGAAGTAGGTGAAGCATTTATGAGATGCTACTGTTTTTTGCAACTTCTCTGTGAGTCTAAAATCATTCTCACATAATTGCTAAGAACAAAGTAGGTTTGGAATGTCCCCAGTACAAAGGGCTGAAAAATGTTTGAGATGATGTATACCCCAGTTATGCGGATTTATCATTGCACGTTGTATGCTTCTATCAGAATGTCTCACGTGGCCCATAAATACGTTCAACTATTGTGAATCCATAAAAATTAAAAATCAAACACATGCTTTAAAAGTCTTTTATAATTTCACTAAGTCCTTTCCCCCCTTCCTTCTAAGATACAATTTTAACAATCTACCCAATATTATAGGACAGTCCAGGCAGGCAGAAATCTAATGATGGGATTACAGAGAAGTTTAGGGTTTAAAGGACCCTGGGAAAAGCAGACCACAGACTCAATTGCTTCAAGGGAGAGAAGCAAGATCCAGGGAGGCTGAGTTACTAAAATCGCATTTGGGAGAACTGGTTCCAAAACTCAGGTCCCTTCCCTCTCCATTCATTTTTACTTCCAACGCATGACACAGCTTGATTCAAGTCCAAGAACTCTTTCCGTTGAATTAATTCAACTTAATCCAAATTCATCAGATATTTTTATAAAGATAGAATATTCTAATTTCTAAAGTGTTTATAAGGAAACTATGAAAATCTGGCTCCATAAGAATGTAATGTTTTGCTTTTCCTAAAACTTGAGTAGCAGTTTGAGAAGGAAAAATAAACTTTGACTGTAAAGATTTGAATGCAGTTCAACTAAACTTCAAATCAACAATATCAAGGAGTTCAAAGTTGAATTAAAATGCATTATTCCCTTGGGTAAAGCCACCCCTAAGTTGAGTCTTTCTTTCTCACTTGTTTGCTTATAACACACACACACACAGCACTCATTGAGACAGATAAATGCTGGTCACTTTATTTCAGAGTTTAACTGTCTGAAATGGCTTCACGTTATAATTGTATATCAGGGGCCTTGAAGGAGACAGTGATAGTCTTGGCATCCTGCCCGTGTTTTTCTCCAGCTTTTATTGCCTGTAAGATTTCAGCTCTTCAACAAAAGCTGCACTTCCCCTCTTCCACCCTCTAATGTCTGGGCTATGCTTTTAGCAGATGGTATTTTTATACACTCGTGTTTAACCGGATTAGACTAGATCATTGAATTGTAGGATTCCTGACTGTCACAGCTGTTTCTTCTCTGAAATGCTTCCACTCAATTAACGTATACAAGATCCTCCTCTGGCCAATCCCTGTTTCCCAGTGAGCCCCAATGTAGAAAGCTGAACACAGCCGCCCTCTGAATAGGAAAATGAATTTTGGAGCTAAAATACTTGTGACTCCTGTTTGTCTGTTTGCCAGTGACAATATTTATCATAAAAAGTCTTAAAAGATACTGTGTGGTTAAGCTAGATGTCAGGAAAATTATTGCACACATTATTTCCATAATCAAATTTCTCCATCTCTATAACTAAATTCCCATGTCTGTTGGTTATGCCACACTGCTATCGGGTACCCTGGGTCAAAATTCCAGAATCACCTTCCACACTCGCCACTTCCTTTCTCCTTGCCACCCCCCATAGCCCCATCACAGGTCATCACTACCAGGTCTTGTCTATTCTTCATTTGCGCTATTTTGTGTTTCTTCCTTTTAATTTCCATTGTCATCATTCTAGCTCAGGCCTAATTCATAGGAAATTCAGTATCCTTGCAGATGCTGGTGCAGATTTGGAGAGAAGAAATACTTTTATACTATGGGTGGACTGCAAACTCATACAACCTCTTTGGAAAGAAGTATGGAGAACCTTCAAAGAACTCAAATTAGACCTCCCATTTGACCCTGCAGTCCCATTACTAGGCATCTACCCAGAAGACAAAAAATCATTTTATCATAAGGACATTTGCACTAGATTATTGCAGCTCAATTTATAATCTCCAAGATGTAGAAAGAACCTAAATGCCCATCAATCCAGGAATGGACTAATAATAGACTGTGGCATGTGCACATTCGGCCATTAAAAAAGATGAAGACTTTACATCTTTTGTATTAACCTGGATGGAGTTGAAACACATTCTCCTCAGTAAAGTATCACAAGAATGGAAAAGCAAGTATTGAATGTACTCAATACTACTATGAAGCCAGTAGACAATCTAATACATGCCAACCCATGTAAGAGAAAAATTCAATTCAATTCATGTTAGAGGTGGGGGAAAAAGGGAGGTGGAGAGGGAAGAGGGTTTGCTGTGCTCCCACTTACCAGGCACAATGTTAGGGTATATGGCACACCTCTTGGGACACAATCTCAAGAGGGACTCTACCTAATAAATGCAAACATTGTAACCTAGTTGTTTGTACCCTCACATTAATCTGACACACTCTGTTTATGTACCAGTGATTCTCAATGTCTCTAAGCTGTTCAGGAGGCCAATTCAGAGGTCCCCTATAGAGGGGACAAGTGTCCTTCTTAGGTCCCCATGGCAGACTCAACAAATTAAGTAGCATGCACACTAAGTTTCAGAATCACTGTAGTAAATCTCATCATTCTACAGCGTACTGCAGAGTGTGGCATGAGACCCAGCAGCAAGGGCTACACCGGGATCTTATCAGAAATGGGGACTCTCAGGACCAGGCACAGTGGTTCATGCCTATAATCCCAGAAGTCTGGGAGGCCGAGGTGGGTGGATTGCCTGAGCTCACAGGTTTGAGACCATCCTGAGCCAGAGCAAGACCCCATCTTTAAAATAACTGGGCATTGTGGTGGACACCTGTAATCCCACCTACTCAGGAGCTGAGGTAAGAGGATCACTTGAGTCCAAAAGTTTGAGGTTGTCATGAGCCATGAAGCCATGGCACTCTACCAAGGGTGACAAAGTGAGACTCTGTCTCCATAAAAAAAAAGAAAAAAAGAAAGAAATGGGGACTCTCACCCCACCCAGTTGACCTACTGAATCAGATCTGCATTTTATAAAGATGCAGGCGCTCATCTTTAGTGGGCAAAACCCTGTCCTACAGCAGCGGTCTCCGACCCTTGTGGCACCAGGGACCAATTTCATAGAAGACAATTTTTCCATGAATGGGAGTAGGAGACAGTTTTGGGATGATTCAAGCGTATTACAGCTCCACCTCAGGTCACCAGGCATTAGATTCTTATAAGGAGCCTTCAATCTAGATCCCTCACATGTGCCGTTCACAGCACGGTTTGCTCCTGTGAGATTCTAATGCTGCTGCTGATCCTACAGGAGGTGGAGTTCAGGCAGTGACATGTGCAATGGGGAGCGGCTGTAAATACAGATAAAGCTTCCCACCCCCACCTGCTGCTCACTTCCTGTTGGGCAGAATGGCTCATAACTGGCCATCAGTTTGCAGCCTGGGGTTTGAGGACCACAGCTCTATAGGACCAGTTCCTAACAGTTACAGACTGGAACCACTGAGGTCATTTAAACATGTCATCATCACCCAAGCTCCATCCCAAGAGATTCAATTGGCCTGGAGGATGACCTGAGCATGTGGGTTTTTGAACGTTTCCCAGGAAATTTTACAGTGCAGCCAAGTCTGAGAGCCATGGCTCATAAGGATGACTAGATAAGTCTGGGAGGAGGAAGTCAACTAATGGATTGTGATACTCAGGAAGCAAATAATCATCTACAAGGCAGAGTTCTTTTGATTTGAAAAGAGCAGGACCCTAGAGAGAAAGAAAGTTGTTCTTGTCAAGTTCCAAGAAGGACTGGTTTAGAAAATCCCAAGACAAACCATAGAGGACAAGATCACACAGTTTATGAAATAGATACGGTGTTTAAAAGCAGGCTGCTCAGCAGCCTTCAGGAAATTAGCTTTCAGTGCTACCCAGGTGAGGCATCAGAAGGCTGCAATCCAATTGAGTGGTGGGGCATCGAGATGATACCTGGGTGGAAAACTGGCAATAGGCAAAGGAAATCTAGGTGGATAAAACTAAGGGAAGTCTCAGAAGCCTGAAGATCCCAACCTGTGTGTATCTGAGTTGCTACAGGGGTCCAGGAGCACTTGCTGAGAGAGTGGACTACAAGAGGCCAGAACGGAACAAGAAGGCTCCAGGCAGGACACAGGGAACTTTTAGAGACCAGGTCTTGCCCTGTTGCTCAGTTTGCAGTGTATGGGTGGGATTTTTAGCTCACTGCAGCTCAGCCATCCTCCTGCCTCAGCCTCCCGAGTAGTTGGACTGCAGGTGTGTGCCACATTGCCTAAGTTTTCTTTTTCCTTTTCTTCCTTTTCTTTTCTTTTTGTTCCTCTTATCTTCATTTTCCTTCTCTTCTCTTCTCTTCCCTTCCTTTCCCTTCTCTTTTTTTCTTTTTTCTAAGAGACAAGATTTTGCTATGTTGTCCAGTCTGGACTCAACCTCCTGGCCTCAAGCAATCCTCCTTGCCTCAGCTTCCCAAATTGTTTGGATTATAGGCATGAGCCACCATGCCCAGCTCAACAGGGAACTTTTGAGGAGAGGTCACTAGGTTTACTATGGAATTAGCTATAGAAGCCTAAACAACACCTCAAAGACCACAAGGGACAGAGCTGCCCTCCAGCCACAGGCCAAAAATGGCAGATGATACACTTGGGCCAGATGTTCCTTTCCAGTTTCTGGACAACAGGGACACCCCTTTCTACTGCATTCCTTGGGAGAGTGACTGCAGAGGGACGAGGAAGAGAATCTTGACTGTGAACGAATACTTACCCAAATAAGATCACGTCTGAATCTAGAAGTGAATGCAAGACTGAAGTTTTCTGCCATTTTGGAATTGGCTTAAGAGCTAAGTGAAATTCACTTATAAAAAAATGAGGGAAGTTTCATGTCTGACTCCTGAATTATGCCTGAAAATTTTAAATCCAGTATCCTAGTCACCTGCCTATCAGGGAGTTTTCTTCTCTATAGGTCCCTGGGGTTTTGGTATCAGGACAAAAAGACTTCGTGAGTGCCATACTTTTTGCAAGAAGAGAATCCGAGGAAAATGTTCTTGGATTATGAATTGCAAGAGACACCTGTGGGGCCAGAATCCAGGTCTACTAAGATGCACAGAAGAAATCTAAGAGCCTGACTCTCTTGAGGGATGGGAATTCAGCCAAGCAGCATTGTGACGAGTCTGCCATAGGAAAGAACATTGACTGGAGACAGACGGACACATGGCGTTGACATCAGTGATAACTATAAAGTGGACCAGCATCAGCAATAAAGTGATTGACTAGCACATGACTTCGAATTAAACTTTTTCTGGGTGTTAAGAAAGAATGAAAATGACCAAATTAAATAATGATCAAAACTAACATTGCGTGGACTTTCAATTCTTTTCTCTAACCTACTATGTTTTTTTCTCCCTGAAGGGAATGCTCCTTGACGGAATAATTGTTTCATGTTACTGTCCTTCCCAGCTCCTGTTTGGGACATGTTTAGCCTTCAGAGGAAATTGACGGACTGGCGATTTGATGGATACATCCTTCATTTCCTTTGCCTTGTGGAAGGCAATGCCTTTTTTTTCTGTCAAGTTCCCTGGTCTAAAGATTGGGAAAAGGAAGCTTATGACAGGCATAATGAATACCAGTAACTTTCTAATTAACTGTTTATCTAAAAGTGTGACCTAGGAGTTGAATTTCATTAATCACCCTGACATATTTGGGGTAGGACACACATAGGGGCCTAGAGTTTTGAATTATTTTAAATTAGCATGGATTAGGTAATGAGGAACCCTCCCCCCCAAAACAACTAACCTTCAATGATTAGTATAATATAAACTAAGAAGACAAATTTAACTAAATGCTCTTGAAATTGCCATAGGTAGAAAGCATCAGTATATGACATAAAACCAAATCTGATTTGAGCCTGCTGTGATGTCTGTATTAGTGTTATGAAAGGTTTCTGGCAAATTTAAAAGAATGTGTTGCGGTATCCTTCATGCCTAACCCCAGAGGAGAAGAGAGAGCCAAAGGATTGAAATTAATGATGTATATCTAGGCAGTCGGCTTGTTCTGCTGTTTCAATCCATAAAAAAAGCTCTACATGTGGAAAATTCCCAATTAGGGGAGGGGCTGGCGGAAAGAGACAAGGTTTTCGCAAATAGTTGAAGCTATCATTTAATTATTAATGATTTCTAAGTATTTATTGAAACCATCTTCAAATAACCAACATCAAAGTGAAAAACCAAGCCATAAAACCAAGAAGTCTAATGTTCTCTGCTTAAAAACTCTGATTACTGAAATAATCCTTTAGGACAAATCCATAATTTCACAGAGCAGGCACAAAACGTTAATGATCTATGGGTTTCCATGATAAGCCCTCAAGGAGAATTAGGAAATCAGGAATAGTTTACAATCCCTATCATGACCCCATTCTTGTCTTCCCCCCTCCACTTGAAAACAGTCAATCTGTCTTTGGAAACCCACAAAATATGGCTGAAGAATATTTATGCTTTAAAGACACAAGCTTCCTGGTAGAAATGGTGAGGATCAGATGTTAATTAATAGCAACTATGAGCTCAAAAGGGAATTAGAGGGTTAAAATAAATTGCTCTAGAAAGGTGTCTGATGTGAGTTGTCTTTGAGAATGGAGACCAAATAATGTAGGAGTTTCAAATGAAAGGGTGGGTTACTAAGTGTTACATCCAATGCAGCTTCTTAAGCCATCTTGACTTTCTATCATTGTCTCTTGACAGGAAAGGGAGTGTCTGTTTTGTCTTTCTCTAAATTCTCTTGACAGTCACTCTGGAATCACACACAAAAACCCTGGCTCCACCTTTGAGGTTGGTCTTTATTTGCACGAGAGAGCGGCTTGCTGCGGGATGCATTTTCCAGACAACGGACCCTTCCCAGGAGGGGTGATCCTTATTTCATTCGCAGAAAGAAAGCAAACCTTACCTGGGTAATCATTCTTGTCTATGTCTGAATCTCCTCTTAAAGTGAAACCAAATCCAGAAGGGACGGCCTGGGAGGCCCACACTCCTTGCAGAGTTTGGGAAGGCTTGGTGTTCAAGCCGTCTTGGTTCCCATTGTAAATGAGCACTTGGCCTCTTTGGTCCTTGCCCGCAAAGGGCACCCCGATGGCAATGTCTACAAACAGAGACACAGAGACGCAGTTCTTTAAAATGAGGAATGCTGTACAATGGAGTACAATCAAAGAGCAGTATCATTAAGCCCAACAGGCTTGTTACTTTTTCCATAAAAATTCTGTGGCACAGTGACAACGGTAAATCATTTGCTGTCTTTTAGCCACCCAACAGACATTTATGGAATGCTTAGTATGTGCAGTGGGCACAAGAGGGAGGGAATCAGACACTCAAACCTCCTGCTTTCAGAAAGCTTATAATCTAGTACCAGGAATCATTTGAATAGAGAAATGATGAAGGCATCAGAGGCTGCTCTGCATGGAAACTCAGGGAATGACGGAGACCCTGGGGCTGGGTGAACCAGGTGAGGTACCTTTGCAGGTACTTACGAGCTCACTGTTTCAAAAAAGAAAAAAAAGAAAAAGACCTTATTCTCAAAGATCATATCATTTACTAATTACCTAGTCCCATAAAGTAGGCAAGCCTCATTCACTAGTTCAGTGTTTTTCAACCTTTTTTATCTTTCAGCACACTGGAATCTATGATCAAACTTCCAAGGGACATTTAAATTATCAAAATAAAAGGCATAAAAGCAAAAGATGACACTTACTGCACTTTGAACTTCTTTCAAAAATAATTTAATTAGGGCTGCACCTGTGGCTCAGAGGTGCAGGCTGCCGACCCCATATGCCAGAGGTGGCGGGTTCGAACCCAGCCCTGGCCAAAAATTGCAAATAATAATAATAATAACAATAATTTAATTAATGATCTTTAAAATTTTTCACAGCACACCTAAGATCTTCTCCCAGCGCACCAGCATGCCATGGCACACTGGTTGGAAATCACCGCCCTAGTTGATGATGTTGACCTAAAACCTCAGGTTGTTGCACAGAATACAGACACGTCACGTTGCAGGTGAAAAGGAACACTTTCTTCACTTGGTCTAAGTTGCTGGCTTGGCTGCTGTCCCCTTGTAAGTCTGGCATTTTAGAAACATCTATTTTATACTCAAGGAAGCCAAGGCTCAGAGAGGTTTAGCTTTGGGTGACCAGATGTTAACATTGGTAAAGTGGGACAACATGGGGGAGCGGGGCAGGGCAGGGCCTGACAACAATGTAAACTTTGATAAGCAGTTCTTGATAATCACTTCTCGACAATTATTTGTTATTATTACAGTTTAACATTATAAAATTAACAAAAATAATATAAAACTCACATTTTGGCCAAATAGCCACATGGCAGCCAAAACCGTATATTCCCTTCCTGTTCTCCCGCCCATTTGTGCATTCTTTCCAAAAATCAAGACTTTTTTAAAATGCCACGGGACGCGGGACAAATTGTTAAAAAGTGGGACACGTGATCACCCTAGCTTAGCTCCCCTGTTATGTTATTAAAAAGACTTCTCGGGCAGTGCCTGTGGCTCAAAGAGTAGGGTGCCAGCCCCATATGCCGGTGGTGGCGGGTTCAAACCCAGCCCCAGCCAAAAAAAAAAAAGGCTTCTCTTAGCTTTTAAAAATATCAAGGGTTTGGGAGCAAAGATAAATAGAAGAAAACATGATTAAAAGGACAACTGCACAGATAATTTAGCATTATTTATTTCACTCCGGTGACTGGGACTAGGATCGTTTTGGAAAACGGCAAGTCAAAAGGTGAACTTTTCTCTTTTTTTTTTTTTTTTTTAAATTTCCCTTTCCCTGGAACCATAAGCTTTTCATATGTACTTATGTTTTATGGCACTTTAAAAAGTACTAACTTTAGTGCTGAGAAGTGTTTTTTTCAAAGAACTCATAAGAGTACAGTAAGGTTTGGCCAAAGGCCCTAATGAACGCTGATCTGATGTGAATACTCCTGAGGCTCCTTTGTGAGTGCAAATTCCTGCTCCTTCTTTGATTTCAATCAAGAAACCCTCTATGCTTTGGTTCTTAACTCAAAGGTCCTGAAAATGTATTCGAGATTTTGTATGAATGTGCACATTTTTCTGAGGTGAGGGTGCTTTGAAGGCATTCATAAATTCCCAACTTAAAAAACTACAAAGGCTAAGCTAAGAGTTTAACACTACTTTTTTTGCAAAAAATAAAATTGTCTTGAAGCTGAAGTTTACAGACCAATAAAAACAGAGCCTACCCTACACATAACCCACATAAGTTAATCAGAAGACAGATACTAATCCATCAACATGTATTTACTTGTCTTGACTTTCTTAATAGAAAAGATTCTCTACTTCTTTGTCAGTCACCAGATTTAAATATCAATTAAAAAAAATAACTGCTGCCACCATGGAGAGTGGTTGTAAGACAGCTCGTATCCAATATGAGAAAATTTCCACGTGACATTTATAACATTTATATTAGTCGATATATATAAACTTGAGGTTGCCTTGAGATTTTCGATAGTTGATTAAAAATCAGTAATGAGAACTATGCCCACACACCCCCTGGTAAATATTATAAAATATCCATTGTTTCCTTTGTGCGACAGTAACATGAGATTATGACACATTCATGATGTCCCCATATTGATTTCCATTACCATTGTATCCATCTTGGTTTAGGTCCCCTAAGTGCGCCAGGGAGCTACCAAATCTCCCAAAAATCTCAGAGCCAGTGAGGACCTGTGGGTTTCTGAAGACGAGAGCGCTCGCTTGCAAATACAGGTAGATTTGCCCTACTTCCCGAGGGTTACTCTCAAATTCACGGTCCATAAAGAGAGGTGCTCCAACCAGTATGTCATCCATTCTGCAGGGAACAAAGATTTGAGAGTCATTTGGCTGTATTTGTAATTAATTAGACTAGTACATTTCCTCTGGTATTTTTCCTTTTCTGGGAGACATATTATAAGCATCACACATCTTTCACTGCCTTGTTATGTCTACAGAACGGAACACTTTCAGAAAATAAGAATTGTTCAATTACCACTCTGAACTTTTTATCCATGTTAAAAACAACTGTTTTAAGAAAACCACAGCTATCTCACCCTTTCCAGCTTTATAGTCAACTTTCAGAAAGTGTAGTTACACAAAGAAAACATATTAAGAAAGGCCTAAATAGGTTTTTCTGTAAAGAGTTTAGAGTTTGTCTACAAAGTCTACAACCATACATTTAACTAAGGCAGTTTTATTCCAGTAATCAAGTTGAAAATCAATTGTGCCCTTCCCTTTCCTTTTGTTCTCTTGATGAAAATAAAAACCCAGGCCAGAGAGGTGTGTAGGGTTGACTACAAAGTTAGAGAACAAATTTTCATGCCAAACGAAAAATGTATAATCTAGATTGAGTAGGCAGATTATGGCAGAAAAATAATAATTCTTAAGGTTAAAAAAAATTCAAGAGGCTCGGCACCTGTGGCTTAAGCGGCCAAGGCGCCAGCCACGTACACCTAAGGTGGCGGGTTCGAATCCAGCCTGGGCCCACCAAACAACAATGATGGCTGCAACCAAAAAATAGCCGGGCATTGTGGTGGGCGCCTGTGGTCCCAGCTACTTGGGAGGCTAAGGCAGGAGACTCGCTTGGGCCCAGGAGTTGGAGGTTGCTGTGAGCAGTGAAGCCATAGCACTCTACCCAGGGGGACAGCTTGAGGCTCCGTCTCAAAAAAAAAAAAAATTCAAGAAACAGACACCCAAGCAAATTATGAAAGGCATAATCACCAGCTGAATAAAAACCAAAAGGGGTTAAAGGTGTTTCCTTCACAGAGTCAGATGGGCAGGATGAGGAATAGAGAAGACAACTGTGCCACGAGCCTTCTAAGTCGGCTGAAGTTTTTGAAAACATATGTATGTATGATTTTTCTTTTTAAATTCTTAAGAAAAGTCACAACAACCAAAATACATAATTTGACCTCTACTCATGACCTCTACAAAAGTGTGTCTGCAGACACTCCATCCTGGCAGGTGCAAACATTTGAAGGGTGACCTGAGGCAGAAAGACAAACTTGTATTTGACCTTTCTGCCTCTGTAGATTAGGTTGTACTCTGGAGTTTGCCAAGTAAACTAACTACTAAAATATGGTTGTCACTAATATGATTTAGTCATGTGTATCACTAATATATATTAATATATCAGGCCATATTAATAATATATTTACATATGGAATATCTATAAAATTAATAATTTATATTCTAAAACAATATACAATGAATAATAAAACTGATGGTATATTGTTAATACATGAGTAGCATATAACATATTATATTTAAATATATAAAATATAAATATATTAACAACATATTGATAATATACAATTATGTAATATATAATATGTAAGGAAATAAATCAGATATGTATAAATATCATAAATGTATTAATAAGATTACTAGATTCTCTGTCATGAGTCTTGCACATATGTCTTTGAATATCATTAATATCAAAAGGCAGTGATGAGGTGGGACCAGTTATTGAGAGCATGAGACTTTGTTTAAGATCTCAGTGGTCTTTGAGACTCCCTGGACATGACTTTGTTCCACCCCTTCTCTAACTTCTTGCCTTCCCTGTGGTATTTACCTACTATCTATTTCTCAGTCTGAGTCAGTAGATTTCGGGTATGCCCACTATGGTACTGTAACAAGTGACTTAAATCAATTATGCCCCTGATCAATTTACAAGTAATGTTAAATTGCTACTTATATAATTATAAATAAGGAAGATTGGGAAATATAATATGGGCGATCCACATTAACACTTGGGGTCCCCAGACAGGGGAGAGACTTGGGGATCCCAGACAGAGGAGAGGCTTGGTACTTGGAGGGAATTGAGGAAGGCTCCATGGGGCAGGTAGCCTTGGACGTGGGTGAGATCTTGACAGGTGGATCTACAAGTAGGTTTTCCAGAGGGCAATATTGTAACCCACGGCAAACTGAGTCACAATAGGGCAAACTGAGTGGAGTCACAGTAAAGCTAGTGGTCTCCATGTGCTTGGTACAAGAAGGATTCTAATACATCTGACCAGAAAACTAACTGGAATTCTTAAAGCTTACCAATATGAAGACATATCTAACAATAACATAGATCATTACCACATATCATATACTAGTCTATGTCGTTGATGTTGGTAATCTATGAACATGTAATACTCAATGAGAAAAATAAGAAAACAAACAACTCAATTAAAAACTTGACAAAAATCTCCACAGACACCTCATCGAAAAAGATATAGATGGCAAACAAGCATTTGAAAAGATGCTCAATATGTCCATAGGCATTGCAAATTAAAACATCATTATACCACTATAAATCTCTTAGAATGGCTAAAATCCAAGGTGCTGACAGCACCAAATGTTGGCAAGGATGTAGGGCAACAAGAACTCTCATTCATTGCTGGGGAGGATGCAAAATGATACAGCCACTTTGGAAGACAGGCCAGCAGTTTCTTGCAAAGCCAAACATGGGCTTATCATAGGATTCCACAATTGCACTCCTTGGAAGTTACCCAGTGGTGTTTAAAGCACACAGCCATACCAAACTCTACATGTAAATGTTTATAGCTTATTTGCCCAAACTTGGAAACCACCAAAATACTCTCCATAGGTGAGTGGATAAACAAACTGTGTAATATTCATACAATGGAATATTATTTAGCAATTTAAAGGAATGAGCTATCAAGCCACATTGAGACACAGAAGAACCTTAAATGCATATTGTTAAGTGACAGATGCCAACCTGAAAAGGCTATAGATTGCATAATTCCAACTATAAAACATTCAGGAAACGGCAAAATTACAGAGACCATAAAAAGATCCAGTGGCTGGCAGGGGTGAAGGGGGAGGAGAAAGGGATGAAGAGGTGAAGCCAGGGGATTTTTAGGGCAGAGAAACTATTCTGTATGGTGTTGAAATATGACATTATACATCTGGCATGGCCCTTACCATGATACTGCACAAAGAACGACCTCTAATGTAAACTATATACCTTTCTGAATAATGGGTCAGTGTGGGCTCAGCAATTGTAATACATGGACTGCCCACTAGGAGACGCTAATAGGGCTAACTGAAAGCAGAGGGGAGAGGGGGTCTACGCTCCATACTGCCTGCTCAATTTTTCTGTAAACCTAAAACTGTTCTAAGAAATAAAGTCTATTAATAATATAAAAGATATCTGGAAAAGTAAGTGGAACCCAGATAATATGGGGAAAACAAGAGTTTGGGTATCATACTGATCTCTAGATTTAAAATCTCTTCCAGTAACTGGATGTGTCATATTGAAGAAGTTACGCTCCTGCTTTAAAATGTGGCGAATATAGAAATAGGCGGCTTCGCCGGATACATCACTTACATTCTCTCTTTCTCCCTCCTTCTCTCCTACTCCCATTCCTCCGCCCATGTCACACAGTAGCACTTGATTAATGGTAGGTTGTTAGGAAGGCACTGTGCTAGTTTTTGAAAGGGATACGCAGCATTTTTACATTGTAACAATACAAACAGGAAGAATTCCTCTTTCAAAAGCAAAATGTCCTTGCCTTCTCCTCTCCTATCTGGGAGAAAACACAAACAAAGCGAAGAGTAACCCTGGGAGAGTCCGGAGCTGCTTTTAGAAAATCAGCAGCTGACAAAACGTACCAGCACCTTAAGCCATTTCTGACCAAACTTGAACAAGGAGGGAGGTCCGGGGCATAGACCAGGCTGAGAAATGGTTATCATTTTGGTCTCAGATGCCAAAATAGAAGGCAGATTGCTAAACCCAGATACAATGTTTTCTTTAAAACATTGCAAATACATGTACTTAAAAAAAAAAAAAGCTCCCATTGTCATATTGCTGTGCTCCAAGCTGAGGTGAGAGCAGGAATTGGGCTTTTCCAGCCCCCAGATTAACTTGGAGGAGCCCTGGTTACCTTTATTTCTGATATTACTGTTGGTATGAAGAGGCATTTGTTAAATACCCACTTGTACGTGTGGCTGCCTGGTAGCCTCGGAGTGAATTATCTGCAGTCACTGGTTCTCTAGTGCAGAGATACAGCAGGGCCACTTTCCTATTCTATAGAGAAGGGACAAGGGGTCTAAGTGGTCCCGGAGGGTCTGAACGTGCACGGGCTAACAGTCGGCTCAATGCATTTCTCACTGCCAACACGAGTTCTAGAAATAAAAAGTGATTAGACCTATCCTTGTGGAAGCGCATCCTCGCAATCTTTGGGTTCCAGAAGCGATAGGACAGCACTGGTTTTTTTGCTTAGAAATACATTTCCCTAGACACTTCAGTGTAAGTCTCCTAAAATGATCTAAATGCCAGAAAGAGACAGAGGCATTTGTACTTAATTTACAATTATGTTTTCATAGAGTCAAGAGACATTAACTGTCTTGCTTCAATTGGTTCAGTGTGCCTTGCAGAATAGTTGGCATTCGGTGTAAATATTATTTTGTCCTGGTAATTCCATGTAAGAGTCACAACATAAGTTATTGTTTATGCTGGGATTTTAGAATCTCGACTTGCAACCCATTAGTAGATTGTGAAATCAACTTAATGGGTGTTGACCAACATTTTTTAAATAAAACAAAATACAATAGAAAATAGAGTGCATCATATATGATAAGGGTAAATATTCTGGGTGTATGTGTGTGCACTGAATCACAGTGTCAAATATATTTCTTATTATGGACCACAGGCAAAAAAGAAAAAATAGGTTGAAAAACTATTGCACTGGGCTCTGCGTGTCATGAACCTATTTCAAAACTTGTCAAATCCTTTCTGGAATATATCTAATTCAAATTGAAAGTTTTACAATATTTATTAGTAAAGGTATCTTTCCCTGCCCTCCTGGTAAGTAGTTGTGTATAATAGGCTTGACACCATTGTAAGAGAATATATGTTTATGTATATAAACAGAATAAACATACCTATTTTAATCTAATCTGGTGATGGAGAAATAATGTTTAAAAACCATTTTCTTTGTCTGGGTCCTAGAGCTACTTCTAGAATAGTAGCAATAGATAAAACAATAGCTTGGAAGATATTTAAATTATTACAGAAAAGCATTTTGTTTTGTTTGTTTTTTTTTTTTTATCAAGACAGAGTCTCACTTTGTTGCCTTTGGTATAGTGCTGTGGTGTTGCAGCTCACAGCAACCTCCAACTCCTGGGCTTAAGCAATTCTCCTGCCTCAGCCTCCCAAGAATCTGGGACTACAGGCACCGTTACAATGCCTGGCTATTTTTTTTGGTTTTTTTTGCAGGCCGGGGCTGGATTCGAACCCAGCAGCCCTCATGCATGTGGCTGGCGTCCTACCCACTGAGCTGTAGGCGCTGCCCTACAGAAAGGCATTTCATAGCAGTACAATGTACACATTAAACTTCATTTTATCTGAAATGTCAAATGTTTAAGCACAGTTTTCTTTAAATCTCTGTGTCGCATTCGTGCAGATTTATTTTTGTCTCTTTTTTTATGTCTAAATCCACTCTGATAATCGAATACAATGCAAGGCTCAATCTCTCTCCCTTCACAAGTTGTCCACACAGAGCATTGCAAGAAAAGCAAAGCATAAATATAGTGAGAAAGGTGAGAAAACCCATCAGTAAGAATATGCAACATGAAGAATCATAATTCAAGTTTTCTGCAGCCAAAATGTATTAAGGTATTGCTGTGCTTTGAATGTGTTCCCCAAATTTCATGCATTGGAAAATTAATCTCTAAATTTGTAGGTTGACAGACAGATAAAGTCATCAGATGGCACCTCCCCTCCTCTATGATGGGACTGGTGGCTTTATAAGAAGGGGAACAGAGACCAGAGCTGGCACAGTCTTGCCCCCTCACCACCTGATGCTTTGTGCCACCTCTGGGCTCTGCAGAGAACCCCCACCAGTGAGAAGACCCTCACCAGATATAGCCCTTCAGTCTTGGACTTCCCAGCCTCCAGAACTGTAAGAGAAAAATTTTTTTCTTTATAAATTAGTCTCAGGTAGTCACTTACAGTAACAGAAAATGGACTAAGCTCTATATTGATTGAACATGTAAACTTTTCTCTTCCCCTTTTCCCCAGTGGCACATATTGCATGTTCCTGCCCATGGCTAATATTCAGAGTGTAGTTATTAAAAGAAGGCCCTTTAGTAGACTGTAGATATCTAACCAACCTACTTGTGTTATGATAGACAAACATTAATATAACTTATCAATTATATCACAGAAATCAATTTACAACGCCTTTCATGTTTTAATTTTCTAGATTTCCTAATTCATTCTTAATGATATTAAACAAATCTAGCATAAAATCATCATCACCCCAAACTGCCAACTTTCAAAAATATTTTTTCTCTAAATGGCCCTCAAGTTAACTAACTGTGAAGAATCTATTTGAATTTAGCTCCTTTGGCCAGGCAATGGGTAGAAACAATTGGAGTGTAGAAAATGTCCAATGAATTAAATAGTAATTCTGTGACTTTCTGAAATAGTAAATTATAGGGCTCAAAAGCAGCAGATTTGTTTGGTTAGGCTGAAAAATCCCTTCTCTATTTGTTGTTAACAAGTTTGTCCAGAAAATCCTAACAAAGGTTACATGGACAGAGTAGTACTGGCTGTCTAATGATAACCAAACTGGAGATAAATTTCACTAGCTTGTTTATATGTCCTACCCTGTCAAAGGCTTCACAGTATCACCCACCAGCCAGCACACACACAATTGTTTGTTCTAAACTTTTGCAGTCTGCTCATAATACTGGGAGATATTTTTTTCTTGAAAAATATGGGAAAAATTCCCACCATTTTATTTATTTGATCGCTTTACTTATTGTCACTATCTTTTTTCCCCTGATGTTGGGATTCTGAAGCTTTTGTAGGGACCTTGCTTTGTTGCATAGTAGATACAGAAGATACGTGTTTTCAAAGAATGTTCATCGGATAGCCTCATTCGCAATGATGATTATCTCCTGATTTGGAGAAAGTCTGGTTCAATCCCGTAAAGGTGTGTGAGAGTCCTCACTTCTGAACCATGAACAGTAATCTAGCCAAGTGATTCTCTTAACCTTATAAATATATTATATTTAAGAGGTTTGACAATTAAGGTTGTGAACTCATCCTAGAAAAAGTGCTACAATCACTTTCAAAGTCCTCCCCCTGGGAAGCTATGCAGCGATGCCAGCTCCTAGTCTACCCCCTCAAAGCAATTTTGGAACTCTTTTTCTGGAATGGCCGTCAAAGCTGTCATCGTATCACTCTTGATGTCTTGAGTGTCATCAACATGTCTTCCTTTCAAGATTTCCTTTACCTCTGGGTAAAGCAAAAGTCATCAGGGGGCCAGAATAGGTGAGGAGGGAGAGAATTCCAATATAGGTATTTGCTTACTGGCTAAAAAGACTTAGTAGACAGTGCTGTGTGAGCTGGTGCATTGTTGTAAGACAAGAGCCATGAGTTGTTGGCCAAGATTTTCAATTAAGATTTTCTTGTTTCAAGTCAACAAATTTTCACAATATTGTCGTAAGTCTGCTCATGACTGACCACTCTGTCCTCACTTCATCAGTGACACATCTCTCTCAGAAAAAAATGTTTAATCCATTTGTACATCACCATTTTCTTCCTGGCATTATCCCCATTAACTTACACTAACATGTCCCTGATTTCACTTCCATTTCTGCCAACAAGAAATTTAAGAATGTTTGTTCCTGTCTCTAATTTAAGCACTGACATTCTTGCAACAACGCACGAAAACACACAGCAACAATAATAAATGCCATTCAGCCAGATACCACAAGTCAACACGAACACAGCTGTGAGACACCAATACACCAAGGTAATAAAACCTTACCGAGTTGTTTGTACAGTGTTGCCAGTGTAAGGGTATAGTGGCAAGTTTGCAAACTTAATTGTCAGACCTCATATATCGTGATTATTGTAATCTCAGACTTCACTTGAGTTGTATGCCTTTGGGAACAATCTCAATTGCTTCTAGAGCATGCTTATTTACAATACGACCTTGAATTTACATAACATCTGAGTAATTAAAAACAGAAAATTACATACAGATTGAGAATTAGCAGGCATTTTACCTTTGTGAATGTTGACATTAAGTTAATGGACATATTCTTCAATGCAGTCAAAAGAATTCAGAAAATACCATCTCAGGGAAAAGAAATAGTGTATATAGCAATTTTCAAGAACATCAAGAAAGAAAAAATTACCAGGTGAAAATTCCTGTGTTTGTTACTACCATGTTGTTTCCATCAGCAAGAAACCAATGAGATCTTTTTCTCACAAGTTTTTTCTTGTTAACATTGCAAAAAAAAAAAAAAAGTACTATAAACATTATCATAAGACTTTATGCATGTTTCTAGCAAGGAGAGAGTGGCCCCAGGATGTATTGTGAAACCTTTGAAAAGTCACAGGGTTTTAAGTAGGCGCGGCCTAACAGACACGCACACGCACAGAGAATATGGGTGGCAAGGGGCAAAGGCCCTTGTGCTTGTTGTGTGACTGTGGAGAGAAATGTGCCTATGCTTTTCTAAAAGGCCACAGTGGTTTTTTTTATTTCCACTAAACAGACTTACTTAATCAGGATGGCATGCCATGTTTTAGCTTCAAGTTCTTCTTAGGCTATTTTCTTTCTAAATTACTAAAAGGCTTAGATATAGTCTGCCTAAATTGGAGATCCTGAATGGCAGTCCTAATGGTCACTTTCTTTTCACAATGCAGACAGCTGAAGATCAAGGCAATTGGATTTTAAATTAATTGCCTTCAGGATAAGATTGGCATTCAACTGTGACTTCAAAATATATTCCAAGTGCAACTAACTACTGCTGTTTCCCACCACGGCCATTGCTAGTCCAAGCCTCTGTCCTGTCTGACCTGGCACATGGCAATAGGCTCCCAGAAGGCCTCACTCTCTCTAGACCAGGTAGACAGAGCACCTGATAAAACGGAAGTTTGAGCAGGCCCCGCCTTCCCTGAACCTGTGCGCCTCACAGATGCTGTTCCCCTGTCTGGGAAACAGACTCAATGGAGCCCCTGGTGGAGCCTCTATGGAACTGCAAGCTACAGTCTGCGTAAATGCAATGGCCTGCACCCCTGGGGGATCTGGCTTCCCAATATTAACTCTCCACATTTCTTGGCTGATCCTGGAATATGCCAGAAGCTCCCACCTCAGGGAGTTGGCACCCTTTGTTTGTTTCCAGGAACCCTCCGCTCCCAGGAGTCATCCTGGCTGTTCCTCCCCTTCTTAGTGCATTCCTCAGCTATCATCTCATCTCCAAGGCCTTCTGGCCTACCCAATTTAAACTTGCATCTCTCCAAATATCCCCTATCCTCCTTCTCTTATTTCTGAAATTTTAATTATCATACTTTATTATTGTTTTTAGAGTAGTCTTAGATTCCAAGCAAATCTGAGCAGAAAGTACAGAGTTCTCGTGTTACTCCCTGCCACCCTTCCCCCACCATCACATCCCCCACTGGAGTGGTACATTGTCATAATAAACCTCCACTTATGCACCATTATGTGTCAGAGTCCACAGTTTAGTATATCCAGTTCACACTTGATGTTGTTTGTTCTGTGGATTTTAACGAATGTATAACGTCACACATCCACATGACAGCCTCTTATGGAGTAGGGTTGCTGCCCTAAAAATGCTCTGTACAACACCTCTTCATCTCTCTCTCTCTCTCACTGTTGTTTAATTGTTCCCATTGTTTTGCTTTTTCCAGAATGTTCCTTCTATAATTGGATTCATATAGTACCTAGACTTTTCAGATTGGCTTCTTTCCCTTAGTAATATGCACTTAAGATTCCTCCCTATCTTTTCATGACTTGATAGCTCATTTCTTTAAATGTCAGATTAATACAAAGGCACATAAGATTAGCTTACACTGTTTGCGTTTGTTAGGTAAAGTCCAAATTGTAGTTGAGCCCTTCACTCTGGAGGTGCACTATGCACCCTTACATTGTGCCCGTTAGGTGGGAGCTTTCCGGTCTCCCTGCCCCATTACCTCTCCCCTTCTTGAATTTAATTGTGTTTTTCTCTCATGAGTGTGTAGTTACTCATCTACTGGTTTCATGTTAGTATTGAGTACATTGAAGCTTAATTGTCCATTCTTGTGATACTTTACTTAGGAGGGTAATTTCTAAATCTTTCCAAATAAATACAGAAGATGTGAAGTCTCCATCTTTATGGATGAATATTATTCCAAGTGCTCATTTCTTTTGAGCAATGAGTAATATTCCATTATCTGGGCGTACCAGAGTTTATTTATCCATTCACCCACTGGAGGACACCTTGATTGCCTTTGGCCCTTTTGTTTTCATTTTGTTGTTGTTGTTGTTGTTGCTGTTTTTGGCTGGGGCCAGGTTTGAACCCACCACCTCCATTATATAGGGCTGGCACCTTACTCCTTGAGCCATAGGCGCCACCAGTGTTTTTATTTTTTGTTTTCCTCCTTTGTACTAATTACCATCTAGCATGCTCTTAATTTATTTAATTTTTGTTTATTGCTCCCACTTTCCCAACGCTAGTATAATCTTCACGAAGTTATGGATTTATCTGCTATATTTCAGCACCTAGAACAGAGCTTGCTAGTGTCAAGGAGAAGCACAAGAAATATGTGTTCAATGAAAGAATAATAGAAATACATTTTCCAAGAGGCACATATGTCACAATAAAATATATAATGTACATTTATGGAATATATATGTATATAGAAGTCTCAGAAAGTATCTACCAAAGATGTATCTAAGTGTTTAGCCCAGATCCTGGAATGCAGTAAGGATTCTTCAGATATTTGCTTTCTGTGAAAATGTTGCTTTCTGTGAGCAGAAACCCATTTTCATTCACCTCTGTATTCTGGGCACCAAGAACAAAGCCTGGTACAGAGGAGGTACTAATATTTGTTGGATGAATAATCAATACATTTCAACGTAATGGTTTTCTTATTTAATGATTTGGTAATTTACCTGTCAGGTGGTTTAGTGAATCAAAGGGGTATTTAATAATAATTTATTTCTGAAGTAATGACTTAAACACAACCATAATCCACCATGCTGTTTGGTCCAAGCTCAACTGGAACTTACTACAATACTCTGAAAAATAACATACTGATTTCAGTTTCACCATGGGTGTTACTAGTATGTTGGTTAAGGCAGTGTCAGGGTAAAAGAATCCATTCTTATGCAGTGTTTAATGAATGCAGCACATGGTAAGGGGGAAATTCTAGAAGGAAAAAAAGAAAACAGAGGAATGTTCTCCATGGCTATGGACTTTGAGTGGCCAACTATTAACTTTATAAAATTAAAAATGAAATAGTCTTCTTCTACACGTGGCAGATGTAGAAAATCTCAGGAAGGCATCAACTAGGATGACAGAGAATTCTTTAATAGAAGAAGCCTTTTGTCCTGAACCAAAAAAAGTTAAAACAAGAGAGCCTCTATCTTGAGAAAGTATGTAAAGATGCATTTCATGAATGAAAAATATAACATCTTTGTGGATGAAAATACTATACAGTGGGGGAGGGAGGTCTTTTAAACTTACCCATCATTGTTAACATCTGATACTACAACAGTGTACCCAAAATAAGATGCCATCTGCAAAAGGAAACCAAGACATATTTCGTGTTTAGCAGTCATTTTTATAGTTACTTCTCCATTATTCCTGAAAGATTTATCTCATGGCGGTACCTTTATTTTGCATTAAAATTCCTAGATTCTTGGATGTAGAAAGAGCCTTTGAGTCCTTTAGTCTAACCCCTGGCACAATGAATAATCTTCCCCATAATAATTCGGACATCTGCGTGGACATCCTCTGGAGATATTCAACAATCAGCCCATTCAACTTACAAACACAAATATTAGAACACTCTTTGCTAAATTGGGCCCTGCCATAACTTCTAGTTCTTACTCCCACCTGGTTCTGCAATCTTAACTCTCACAGAAAAAAATTTAATCCCACTTGCATAGGAGGGCTCAGATGAAAACATTTTCACCTGGTTCCCCATCCAGCCCCTCTTTCTTGGCAATACCACACACATACGGTATGAAAGAACAGACGATACTGAGAATGCATTGATGGGAGAAGATCAGGTAGGATTTACACACTCTGCATTGGGCTCCTTATATTACTGAAGCATAAAAGCCATTTTAATATGGAGGGAACCCACATCTCACCATCCATTTGTCACTATACACTGCTCATAATCAACAAAAGCTCCTAAATCTTTTCCAGGAATAGAAGTAATGGCTCACAGTTTCCCCACATTTCATCTCTGAAATTTCTGCTTCTTATTTTGTGTTTTTAGGACTTATAATCTTTTCAGATCTGGCAGTTTTGTTTCCATGCTGTGCCATCTGATATCAGCCTCCCCTTACTTACTAATTTAATCAAAATGCAATCCACTAGACTTTGGATTACTCTTCTGTCTGGACCTCCTGACCACTGCGTGGGCCAAAGTAGGCACCAGGTGCCAAATACTCTTTGCAGAGACGATGAATGCAAGAGTTCACAAGCGGCCTGCAATAACTCAGTTATCCCTCCTCTATTCCAAAGACAAGGAATTCATTGATTTTAAATTTATCCTGTATTTAAACATGGAGACCACGAATGTTCATATTACTGGAATAAATAATCAGTGGTGTGTGATCACTGTGAGCTCACATATTCACATGTGTGTCAAACTGCAGACGATTTAATGCCACCTGGGAATTTGGTGGGTTTTTTTTTTTTTAATCTAAAGGAAGAGAGGCAGGAAATGGGGTGGAAGGGAATTAACATTTTTCAGGGAGTCAAATGTGAGGGAATCTTCGAAAAAATCTCAAGCCTTGGTTTATTTCATTCTCAAGGCAGCATGGGAGGTAGACATTTTAGTCTTGTTCTGCCAGTGGGGCTCCAAGAGGTCAAATGGTTTTCCTGTGGTCTCACATAGTTCGTGAGTGTTAAAGTGGGAACTGGACATCTGCTCTGTCAACTGTCCACGCCCAGGCTCTGTCTTTAGTGTGTCCCTTCTGATTTCTTAGACTAAAACCTTCATGGATTTCTAGACTATTGAAAGGTTCACGCCCACACAAAACTGCTCCCCACTGCACTTAGAACAAAATCCCTGGTCCTGCTAGGATTGAGTGACTAGCCCTTGCCACCACCATCCTAAACAACTATGTCCCTCGTGACAAGCGACCTTCACTCTGTTACTCGGACACACGCATATGGTTCCTACTAGCTGTTCCCTTGACCTGGAATGTTCCAGAAAAACAGCACAAGTTGGTTTCTCCTGTCATTCCCATCTCTGCTGAGATGAGGCCTGCCCAACCACCCCATCTAAGAGCTTCCTTGCCACCATCCTCCTACGTTATTGCTGTTTTACCTTCTTTATTTCCTATCACTAATTTTAATGACCTGTTCTTCCCTCCCTCACCTCTGCCACCTCACAGCTGCCTGAGAACTTGGCTTTTTCTTCTTACACACTCCTGCACCCCTCATCTAGTACCTAGGATAGTTTCCAGCACATAGTAGGTACTTACTAAATATTTATTGAATGAATTAATAAATGATGCAAATATTATGGCATACTATTATTACAGAGAAATAGTAATTGTTTGCTATTAAAATGTCCCTACCTGTTCACCAGTGAAATTCTGAATAAAGGTCATATCTGTAGAGTTAATGATTGAAACCTGAAATCATACAAATGAGATAGGTCACATCATTTGACAGAGAATTGGAGATACTTTTTAAAAGATTACAACTTAAATCGTATCAAAATTATGGTTAGAGACATAAAACAAAACCAAAACCCCAAAAGAATGACCTAAAAAAAAAAAGCTTATGGAACCATTTGTTTATAGTTAAGTCTGAGATACATTCAGACACAATTCATGCTTATTAATTTCAGGTGGAGAAATAAAAGCTGAAATCAAGAATGCTGACAGCAATTAACTTGATGGTTAATTTAGTTTAGTTAATCAGGATTTTTGTCCAGGTCCATTTCTGTTCTCATGTTGATAACTATGGCTCTTTGCAAGAAAAAGGATATTTTAAAATGCTATCCACATAGTAAAATATTCCTTTTAAGTCTACTCAGTCAACCATTGTGTTTCCTAGATCCTTTTAAAAATGATAAACCTGTATAAGTTTTTCTTTTCATAAAGTCTAGTTATTTTCCTAAGTTCATGGGTAACTAGTGGTAACAGGTTTTACTAGTATCCCCCTCAAATTCATGTCTACCCAGAACTGCAGAATATGACCTTCTATGGAAATAGGATCTTGGCAGATGAAATGAGGTAAGGATCTCAAGATGAAATCATGAAGGGTTGTCTCTCAATTCAATGAATGGTGTCTTATAGAAAGAAGAGGGGGGCTTCTGGATACAGAGGAAGAAGGTGGAAGTCCACCTGAGGATGGAGGCAGAGGCTAGAGTGTTGCTGCCACAGGCCAAGCAATGCCAGGAGCCATCAGAAGCCGGGACGATCCTCCCCCACAAATGTGGAGGGAGCGTGAGCCTGCCCACAACTTGATGCCAGACTCCAGAACTGTGAGTGAATAAATTTGCATTGTCTTAAGCCCCCCAGTTTGTGGGTATTTGTTATGGTAGCCTTACAAAACTAATACACTAGTGAAATAACAGTGGATTTTATTTCTACCATATGAAACCTATTACAGCGTTAATCATAACAATGGCATCGTCCATAATTATTTCTAAATTATGCCTGTGAGTGGGGCCAGCTTCATGCATCCAGGGCTTAGATGTTGCCTAGGCCCCACTGGTTATGTAGCTGGTCCTGTAGACAGATCAGAACAAATCCAGCCTCATGTGCTTTCCTTCCTTTATAGTAAGCAAAGGGTATCAATCAGTAGAAGGACGTCCTTAGTGGAGGAAATGGAAAGAGACTTAAAAGTTGCAAGAAAGAAAACATCTCTCAGTATAGATAGATGGCCCCTGACTTTCAATGGTTCCATTTCATGATGATGTGAAAGCATGTGTGTTCAGAGGGAACTGGACTTTGAATTTTGATCTTTTCCCAGGCTAGTGATATGCAGTATGATACTTGCACTTGAGAAATTCAACACTTCATTATAAAATAGGCTTTGCATTAGATGATTTTGCCTAATTGTAGGCTGATGTCAGTGTTCCGAGCATGATCAAGGTAGGTGAGGCTAAGCTGTGATGTTCAGAAAATTAGGTGTATTCAGTGCAGGTTGACTTAACAATATTTTCAACTTACAATGGGTTTATCAGGACACATCCACACCAGAAATTGTGAAGCACGTACACAAGAAAATAACCTGCAATGCGTTCTCAGTACTCACATATCCAAAATTCTGTGCTCCTCTTGGAACGCCGGCAACCAATTCTGGGGATACAAATAGTCATTTAGAAGGGAAATTACATGTATGTTATAAAGCCACATTACAAATAAGTGGTAACGGCAGCTCTTTTTAGACGAGGGACCATCACGGAGAAGGTTGGAGGCTTAAAGTCAGGGCTTTGCCTTTCCTGTGCCATTAGCTTTTGCTTCTTGTACAGATAATAGAAAACAGAAGAACAAAAGCTGGACTTTGCCATTTACCAATCTTCATCAGCAGCCTCCACGCATTCCTGCCTCCAGAACATGAGCCTGGCTTCTCAGGTCTGCGTGTAATTTGTAAGATAAGTTAGACTTCTTACGTCGATTTCACTACGGTAACAACTTTTGTACTAGCATAAAAGTTACAGCTCTAGTCACACTCACACATTAAGGCAAGGTTGACTCCTAAGGAAAAGCCACACAGCAGTAGATTTAAAATAAGAGGAGGAACTTTCAGAAAGAGAACCCAGGCAGGGAGGAGTGCCAGCTCTTTCAAAGCAGAACAAGACAGGTGGTACCTGAAGAGGGACATGGGATAATTTTTTTTAATATAAGAGAAGGAAGAGAATACTGGTAGTTTCGTGTAAATAATCCTGTAGAGAGGGGAGAGTGATGATGTGAGGGAGAGAAGCAAGAATGGCTGGAGTCTCAGGCCCCAGTCACGGACACATGGGATTAAGATAAAGGAGAGGGTGAGACTTAGGCAGGAGCACAGGTGATGGTTCATCTGTGGGAGTGGGAGGGCAGGCGGGTGAAGCACGTTCTTGAAGAATAAAGCAGGACTCAGAAAACTAAGCCATCTGGATATTGCCAGGGAAGCTGACAGAACTGGTAAGCACACTGCCTAGTTTCCTATAATCTTTATTTGGCATGAATGAAATTCTCCTGGCACAAAAAACAATCCATGTTCAGATATAATGGAGTTGACTGGTTTCAGGGTCAAGGCTGTTGGCTAGGACAAGTTCTAGGGGGGTTAGGACACTTGAGAAATGTAGCAACTACTACTTCTCACATCCCACAAACATTTAGAATTTTGTTTATAAAAAAATCAGCCATCGCACCCAGTAATGATGTGCTCCTATGACCACAAAGCTGAGTAGTTATTAAATGTAGTGTGGAATAAAGATGTTCACAATTGTTTATAAATAATCGGGACATTTAATTTCTTGTGATCTAAGGTAAGTTAGAACTGTCACTCAATGACAACAATGTTCAACTGGAAGGGGAAATACAAGGCTTTTCTTAGATCCATTCCAATAATTGCTGGTGAAACCTTTGGATTTTTCTTAATATTCAATACAGTCAGGAAAACATCTAGATCCTTGGCCTGGAAACACATAAGTTGAGCATCAAACTAGCTAGCAAGAAGCAGAATGGAAGCTGGCATTTATTCACTAAATGATGAGCTGTGCTTTATGATATTTCTTTAATTTAATAAAAATGGAGGTCTTCAAATATTCAGGGAAACTAAAGAGTCAGTCACTGTCAAGGGCATAGTTGGTAAAGAGCAGAAGTCAAGAACCGATGGCAAAGTCATCATTCTTTCCACCACATCAAATCACTTTACTGTGTTTGGGTAAAGCCAGATTACTTTTTGGGTTTTAGCTAAACACATCTGATTTTAAAATGGGAAAGGAGGCCAGGCACGGTGGCTCACGCCTGTAATCCTAGCATCCTGGGAGGCTGAGGCAGGAGGATCACTTAAGGCCAGGAGTTTTAGGCCAGTCTGAGAAAGAGCAAGACCCTAGATCAACAAAAAGTAGAAAAATTGGCCAGGCATTGTGATATGTGCCTGTAGCTACTTGGGAGGCTGAGGCAGGAGGATCACTTGATCCCAGGAATTGGAGGTTGCAGGGAGCAATGATCACGCCATAGTGTCTTTCAAAGACACTGTCTCAAAAATAAAATAAAATAAAATAAAATAGGAAAGGAGGGTCTTGAACTTTTTTGGATTGCAGACACATTTGAAAATTGGCAGAAAGTTAACGACTCTCTCACCAGAAAAGTTCACATGCATACAAACCTTGCACCTTTAGGGGTTCAAATCCAGTGAAGTCCATCCTTCTATCACCCAGCAGTGTAAGGATCCCATACTAAAATCCCCTCATCTAGAGGGCATCAACTTGTTCTCTCTTTTGTAGAATCCTCACTCCTCCTTGCTGAATTATATATTGTATAATCCTCCCAGGGTGCTAGGATTACAGGTGTGAGCCACCGGCCCTGGCCTCCTTTCCCATTTTAAAACCAAATGTGTTGAGCTAAAACCCAAGAAAGTAATCTGGCCTTACCCAAACACAGTAACGTGATTTGATCTGGTGGGAAGAATGTTGACTTTTGCCTGGGGTTCTCAGTGGTCCAAAACTGATTGTGGTGTTCTTTGATAGTATCTTTATTTGGGATATCCTCAAAACACTTAAAATATGAATCCACTTTCTAGATGTTTCTGAGATCTAATCACTACGATTTTCTACCGTTTTCCCTACCATGTGCTATTAGGTATTATTATTACTGTGTTTCCCCCAAAATAAGACACTGTCTTATATTCATTTTTTCTCAAGAAGACACACTAGGGCTTATTTTCAAGGGATGTCTTCCTCTCTGTGCTGAAATGCATGGCGTGGCTATGCAGCATATCTGGTCCACTACTAGGTCTTATTATCGGAGTAGGGCTTATATTTAACAAATGCATAGAAATCCTGCTAGGGCTTATTTTTTGGGTAGGTCTTATTTTCAGGGAAACATGGTAATTTCCTTGGGCCAGAACCGAATGCTGTCCTGGAGAGCTTTCCTACAAGAGTCTTGACACCATGTTAAAAAAAAAAAATCAATTGGCACATTTTATAGTTTTCTTTGCTAAATCATTGAGGTGGTGATTTTAATATTTGACTTTTTTTAAGGTGCTAGTTATTCAGTAGTATTTCTAATGGCTCCTTGTCCACCAGTTCTTTCTTATTGTAACAATAGTACTCATTATATATCAGGCGTTGTCCTGTCTTATGAATATATAGAATTACCTCATTTAATACTCACAAGAATCATAGGAGGCAGACAAGACTATCATGATCATCATTTCTACTTTAGGAATAAAGAAATGGAACCACTAAGATATTAGGGAATTTGTTCAGGCTCACGGAGCTAGTAACAGTATATAGTGACTCTTTGGCTGCACCTTTTACGATGTCTTTCTCACACTTTGAATGTGTTCCGGAATCCTCTCCATGATCTGTAAGACTCAGCATGATTTGGGCCCTGATCTGTCTTCCTTTAATATCAGTATCCAAGTCTTGCCAGTTAGACTGAGGCCCTTGAACACAACAATCTTTTACATGTCTTAGGATATAGGAATTGGTCCCTGTGTCTGGTCCCTTCCCCATTCTTCCAGAGTCCGTTTAAATGTTCCTTTATCACCAAAACTTCCCTTACTCTATGTAGGTAATTTTATCCTAGCACTCATGCAATTTAATCATTTATTTAATGTCCATCAGCGTGGTAGATTGCAGACTCTGAGATTAAGGACCATTTGTTCACATCAGTAGGCTCAACATTCAACACAGAGTACATAGCAGGCATTTAATACAGAGTATGTAGCAGGGGCACAGAAATGTTTGACAAATATGTATACTGTGTTTCCCTGAAAATAAGACACTGTCTTATATTTATTTTTTCTCAAGAAGACACACTAGGGCTTATTTTCAGGGGATGTTTTATTTTTATTAAGTATAATACAACAATCTACATTTATTCAAATTACAGTTAAGTTATCTTCTTCTGGAACCTGACAGGGGGAGTCAACTTTGTTGGCGGGGCTGGCGCTAGTGATGCTTGAACTCCTTTCCCCTAGATGTTCGCATGTATACAATAGGATGCCTGTGACCGTGAGGCTTGGAGAAAGGAGCTGTGGCAGATAAAAGGTATTCCAGTCTTTCTTACCGCTCCACACCAAAATGCACGGTGTGGCTATGCAGCGTATCTATGCAGTGTA
>CAUYQV010049526.1:0-33127 GCA_963574575.1 Galagoides demidoff | reverse complement strand
TCACTCATCTTTGCTCATTCACTCATCTTTGCACAGTCACTCATCTTTGCACAGTCACTCATCTTCTGTGGTCCCTCCTTATCTATGTGCCCAGTTCTAACTTTTAATTGGTTCTTGTGTTTAAAAAATTTTCAGAATCCACAAACTGCCTTCATAAGTAGACTTACTTTTAACATTTGCAAGGCTTAGGACTGAGATGTGAGTGATACATATATACATATATGTATACTATTTATATAAATATTTAAAAGACATAAATGTAGCTAAAAACTTTGATAACTAATGTCAACATCAAAATGTGTTTAAGGCTATGTGTTCATGTCTGAAAGTTAGCAAAATAGCCAAGATAATTAAATATATTATTATTGTACATATCTGGGTAATCTGTGTTGATCAACTGGCATTATTTAAATAAGAACAAAACATATAATTAATAAATTCCTAGATATTTGTTGAAAACAATTTTCCTCATTTTAGCAAACTCATTAGTAATGTTATAATAAAGGCTTTTAAAAAACGTGATGGCTTTACATTAGCAATGATGCCAATGTAGATATTTCTAGAGTCATTGTAGTTCTTTTTTTTTTTTTTTTAATTTCCAATTGGGCAATTGGGAGAATACAACTGAGGCTACTACATAAATAACTGGAATCATTAATAAAATTCTTAAAGCAGTACTTCAGTCTAAATATCTATAAATTTTACATATTGTCTTCAATCTCTATAGTAGGAAGCTTCATGATAAGACATCATCATCACAGAAAATATTATGAAATATTTTAATTTCCTTTTTTAAAGTGTTATCAATAATACAGTATACTGATTTTTTAAAAATACCATGTCTTTTTTTTAAAAATTAAATGATAGCTGTGTACATTAATGCAATCATGGGGTACAGTATGGAATTTTCATATTCAATTTGAAATATTTTCATCAAACTGGTTAACAAAGCCTTTATGTCATTTTCTTAGTTATTGTGTTAAGACATTTATATTGTACTCTTAGAAAGATTCACTTGTACCCTTGTAAGATAAACCATAGAAGTGATCCCTCCAATCAAAAAATACCATGTGTTAAAGCAACATCTAAATCCATTAAACAATCAATACCATTGGTGATACATGTTACTTTTAGGCTTCACATACTAAAATTTAAGAAAAAGTAAAATGTTTAAACATTGCAAACTGTTCTTCTGCTTCTGTGTGCACTTGTTGAAAATCTGATAATTTACTGAAGTATAAATATGTGCAGACTCTGTACCTGGAACATATGGAGGGGAAAAATGGATGCTTAGTGGTAGCTGGGAAAAATACTTTATTATGAAAGAATTGATTCCATCCATACTGGGAAGATCTTGGTGATTAATTCGTGTTTTCTCTTCCCTCACTCTTCTGCTGCTCAACTCTTTCTCACATAACAAAGCAGTACTGACTTCATACTACTTCTTGCCATTTAGATGTAGTCATCTTTTGTTTGGGGCACAAAGGACAAGAAATTTGAAGAGACAATTATTTGGAACCAAGAAAGAGGTTTGATGTGAGAGCCCATGTTTAAAACTACACATTGGTTGGCCTGGGTCAGCTCTGCCCGCTGGATCCCAGGTTATAAGGTATGTATTCCTTTTATAAATTTGGTTTAGCATGTTGTAATGTGCAGCATTCACCAGCACACCAGTATCTCATGGCACACTTGAACCTATTTATGTGGTATACTTAGATTATGTTGGTCAAAAAAAGAGTAAGAAAAAAAGATTATATTTACTTTGCTTTGAACTTCTTTCAAAAATAATTTAATTAATGATCTTTAAAAATTTTCATGGCACTCCAAAGACCTTCTTAGGGTACACGAGTTGAAAATCACTACTCTAAAATGTGGGACTCAAATAAGGATATCCTTCTTACACAGGCCTAAGGGGCACACTCTTTAAAAGAAACTTGACTTGAATTAAGAGTAATCTATAATCCTTCTGATATGTCTAAACACTGCACTTTTTCCAATGCCTGGAAAAATGTGACAAATGCTATAGTAATTTCCCCCTTTTCTCCTCATAGAGAAAAGAAGTATTTTATGACTCTGAAAGATATCTTGTTTTCTCAATCACCAGCTTTGCAAAAAGATTCAAGATTGTAGAATCTCAAATTCACTCTAAAGAATATTGAACAATTAAACTAGATAAATAACAGACAAATTCAAATAATTATAAGTTGTAATCTTTTTTTTTATTAAAGTTAGGAATAAATTGTTCATAACTATGATGGGGTAATTAACCACCTCCACCAAATTGTGAATGTTAATTGCAGTGTGCGCAGGAGATGAGTGATGGTAGGAAGAAGCATGAAAGTCCGTTTAGTTTAAGTGGAAATTGGGAAATACTAATGGACTGATTCAGAAGGACATAAGAAATATAGGATTAGAGAGCAAGACAGAGATTGAGGTTAGTGAAAGATTTTTATTTTGTGGTTCAGAAATTATATTATTTGCCTACATGGTGATAATCAGTACATTTCCTAAATGTTTACTGTATGATTAAAACTGTACTAAATTTTCTACTCATACCAACTTATTTAGTCCTTAGAACCACATAAACTTGATGTTCTTATGATCTTTTTCTTTAAAATAATAGAAATAAGAGATGGTTACTTGCCAACAGAACAGGAAGTGAACTCAGATGTATCTGACTGCAAAGCTTGCTCTTAACCACAAGGGCATTTGAGGCCATAGGACAGGATTTTGGGTCCATGGAATAAGGTGAAGGAAAATAAGAGAAGAAAATGACACTAACATCTGGGAGGAGGAAAAGAAGCTTTATTTAGTCCAACTTATGAGTAAACAAAATCCCATTTGAATTGACTTCAGCAAAGGAAGGGATTTTATTGTTTTTTTTTTTTTTTTTTTTGGCAGTTTTTGGCCTGGGGCTGGGTTTGAACCCACCACTTCCAGTGTATGGGGCTGGTGCCCTATTCCTTTGAGCCATAGGTGCCGCCATAGGAAGGGATTTTAAAGGAATGATAAGCTGTGAAGGAATGGGACAGCCATGATTGGAGAAAGGTCATGATCTCCCAAAGCCTGGGGACTCAGCCCCCAAACATCAGGCCTCTTTCTCTATTTCTTGGCCATGCTTTTCCATTCTATGGAGTTTTCCCCATGTGGTCAGAATTCAGATAGCCTAAATTTCCAAAATTTTATAGGCTGTCATTTCAGTCAACAAAGGGGCACCAGTATGACTCTTTGGGTTTTAAGTCCAAAATCTTGGGGCCAAGTAATTGTTCCTGCATAGGGAAAGAGCTATCTCAATAGTTTTTCCAGAGGAAACCTAAATAATCCCTTACTGAATATTTTTCTTACATAAAGAGAAGTGTGGCGGAAGATGGCTGGCTTTGGGGTTGGTCCATGCTAAATGATGTCAAGAGGCAGAATACTTAAGATTCTTTTGGCGTTTCTTTTATGATAGAAAGATGATCATGGTTGCTGTCATATCCTGACAGTAATATCTGAAGCAGAAAGAAATATGGCAGAAAATAAAACTCTCTTTGTGTGACTTTCTCTTTTTGTCTGGAGGAAACAATTACATTTCAGGGTTAAGACCTTATCCTTAAACAACTTTAGGACCCTTCTTATGAAAAATAATAATATACAAAATTAGGCACAAGGGCTTGGCCAGGGTCATAACAGTGTTAAGCCATAGGCTTCTTAGTACATTGAGTCTCTGTTGAATTTCTTCTTTTGTTTTAGTGGTTGAACTGAGTCACTTAAAGCCAGGTCACTCCTGGTTATGTGGAGCATGAAAGCAAGTGTCTGTATTTTTCACCAGCTAACTTTGAAGGTAGGTTTCTAAGACTAAGGAAGAAGGGGAGAATAGCTGTTGAGTGAGGGCAAATTTGTGCCCATTGATGTCACTGGTTGAAGTACTTATGCAAAGGCACAGGGATAGAATCATGCTATAAAATGTGGTTGGTTTGGTGGTACCTATGTCAATGGGTATTGTAGATTGAAGTATCCCTGAAAAATTCATGTCCACCCAGGATCTTAGAATGTGACCCTTATTTAAAAGCAGGGTCTTTGAAGATGTAATTTTTTAAGAACTTTGAGATGAATCATATTGGATTTAGGATTGGCACTAAATCCAATGACTGGTGTCCTTACAAGAAGATGAGGGGACACACAGACACATAGAAGAAAAGGCCATGGGCCGGTGGAGGCAGAGATAGGAGTTATGTTGACTCAGGTTAAGGAATGTATAGAACCACCAGAAGCTGGAAAAGGCAAGAAAGGATTCTTTTCTGTGGGCTTCAGAAGGTGAATGATCCTGCTGACACCTTGACATCTAGCTTCTAGCCTTCAGAACTGTGAGCAAAATTAACTTGTAATAAGCCATCCAGTTTGTGGTAATTTGTGGCAGCAGCCTTTGAAATTAAAATAATGGAGTAAAAGGTAATTATCAGAAGAAGTGGATGTGGAGCTTGTAGACAATCCCAAAGGTGTCTACTGTAGAATTTATGAAAGTAGGTGAAATCATAGATATAGGATGGGAACCCTGTGTCTTGCCTTGATGTCATGATAAGGCATGAGAATTTTAGTGCCAGAAAGAATGAGCAGTGGGAAATCCAGAAAGGCATAATGAGATGGGGGACCAGACACTCTGTCTTCTATCTAGACAAGCTAATTCCTAAGCATTTCTTACTCTTTCCTGAGCCTGCCTGTAAATGTCCTTCATCTGAGATGGTCCTGTCACCTCCCTCTCCTGGGCTAATTCATTGCCTTCTCCTATGTGAAACTAACACAGAAGGCCCACTCCATCTACTAACCACTCCTTCACGTTGTTATTGTGGCATGTGTGTGTGTGTAGGGGGGTGATATATTCACAGTTTTCCGTTTCTTAGCATTCTTTGATAGAACATTCTTGAAGTTATTTAGGAAGTGCTTGAATAAAGCTGATGGCCTGTAGGGTGTATCTTGAGTGTGAACATAAGAACAAGAGATACTGATTTTAAGTTCTTACTTATAAATGGTCTATATTTAAATGAAATAACTTAATAAAATTCTGTTATTTAAGATAATGAGGTATTTCAGGTACATTCATTTTAGACATAAAGGAATTCAGTTCCTTCAAAGCACCAAACTTTGTAATTTTATGTTGTTTTGATGTTAATACATCCCAAACATATTGGATCCACCCTGGATCTCTACAGACTGAACCCTAGGGTCAACATTATAGACAACCAATGTTGTTCTGGGCCATATTATGCTGTTTTGAGGCCTCTTTCCTAGATGCCCTGATAATTGTGTTGTTGAGCATTGCTCTTTTCTCTGGCCATGAACTGGCCAGATGTACTTCTGGCTGTTGCCAGCACACTTTTTTCTATTAGACTCCCATCTTTCTTTAATATGCTATTTCTAACTCAGAGTGGCCTGGGAGTCTGAACAACACAGCTTGTTAGAATTGATTTTAATATAAGAGTAAATGCCCCTGAGTGAGCATTTGGGGCCCCAGATGAGTTTCTCTGGGATCTCTTCTTTGAGTTAGATGCTATAAGTTTTAGCACATAGATAGCCAGAGAAGTGTGTGTGTGTGTGTGTCTGAACTCTCAAATAGAGCCAACTAGCTATTGAAATTCTTGATAGCATCCAGCAAAATTATATGTAGGAAGTTTTGTTTTCCTTTATATTGTTTTCCATGTTCTCTGTGTGCTTTTGTTTTATTTTGGTTTATTAATGGGATGATGTTAACTGTAGAAATAATTCTTTTAGGTTTAAAGCTCCCATCTCAGGAGTTATGTTGGCCAAACTTTGGTTAATGTGACGCTTAGCTGGGACTGGTTAAGAATCTGTGCTGTTGATGACTGATACACAGCCACTTTGCAACAAATGTGGGGTTAACTGGGAAGGAAAAACTACGAGAACAACCCAGTGCCAAGAGGTAATATTTTAAATATACGTAGCAAGAGAAAACCCAGAGTTTCCGTGGATGTCAAATGTTTATGAATCAGGCTGCGGGGTGTCTTTGAATCTTGAAATGACATTTAAGTAAAAATTTCAAGCATAGGAATTCTGAGGTCAGAATCAATAATGTCAGTTGATATTAGTCATTTGACTTAAAAAAAATTCTTTGAGCTGACCCCCTTTCATTACTCATAAACTCTTTTGCTGTGAGAAAGAGTAAATGGTGAGGGCGTAAAAGACACATAAAAGTTTCAATAGTAAAGTGTAAATAGCCATGACCTTTCAAAATAATGCAGGTTTTAAAAAATGAGCGCCTCTGTAAACCACTTGAGAATTTGATGATTCTAACTGCAGATGGACTTTTAAACAAGTGTGTGTTTTCTGTTGTTTCTCTACCCTTGATTAGACGCTGAAAAAAAGACTCTTTCTCAATTTCCTGTTCTTGTGCCTTATTAAAAATCATTCTATTGCCCCAACCACTGCTCCTGCCTCTTTCTCCTTTTCACATCTTTTTTGTGTGGAGGATGTTACCCACAGTTGCCATGAAGGAGGCTTGAAAGTCATGAGGATGAGATTGGGACTCAGCTAAAGTCTGTGAGAAATGAGTGATGGGAAAGAGAAGGAGGGAAAGAAGGAGGGAGGGAGAGACAGAGAGCGATCATGCAGAGTGATGCAGGGTTATGAGTTGCACAGTTATTTCTAGCTTTGAATTGTTTCCAAATCTCATACATTCACAGACAGCCTCGCCAAAGCCCACAGCTGTCATGCATTTTCAACAGATTCCACAGGGCCTAGATGAGGTTTGAAGGCATTCCTTTGCTCTTACACATTAGCTAAAAGGAATTACCGTAACATCTGATATTGTGGAAGTGGGACATTTGCCATCCTGACCTTGCCCAGAGCAGTCCGGAAATAGGGATCCAAGAATGTATTATCTCATGCAGCCTCGAAAGGTCACCAGGGTCCTGTCGGTGGCATTCTGAAAAGACCCAAGCACCCAACTTGCTCTGCATTTGGATAAACTGGGCTGCTTTGTATGGACACAGTGGGCAGACACATGTTCCCACTGCTCTTTGGATGTTTGTCATAGGAAAGGCATGTTCCACTGGAGGAATTCCCAGCTGTCAGTAATGTGCTGATGTACCACAGCCAATTATAAGAGGATGAGCCAAATAAACAGGATGTTCACAATGTGTGTGATTGCATGAGTGTGTAGCAAAACTTCTGCCCATTTCTCAGCCTCATAACGGGATTGACATGCATTGCTTAATCTGCATCTGTCTGTTTGAGGCAGAAACACATAAACACCATGGCAACTGTGTGTAAGAGAAAGGCCTTTCTTTGGCTTCATGGGCAGTGGATATGATGGGGTAAAATCTGGTATAAATTGGGAATGAAGATTGCTTTAATATTATGAGTTTATTTTCTGGGAAGTGCCTTTAAATGATTCAAACACAGATGAGAAGGAATAATCAGATAATGGGTGGCTGTATGAGCAGGCAGAAGGGGCTGGGTCTATCTGAATATTGTTTACGTGCCCCAGTAAAGTCATCTTCATTCTTTCTACTTGTAAGACATTCATTAGTTATTTATGTAAATGTACAGAAATGAGTCATTGCCCTTTTTGTTTGGAGATGCTGCTACCGTTAACTCTTAGTGTCTAAACATATTTTTCAGATGAGAATTTGTAAAGAGGGAAGAGTGTTTTCTTCAGCTTTAATGTGTGGATGGGTTCTTTGAAAAATAATACAAGGTACCTTGCTAAGTGTCATACCTCTTTGCTCAAACTGGAACATCCATTCATGACAACAGTAATAACATTTATTGTACATTTCCTATGTCCTAGCACTGCACTAGACCTTTAATATGCACTAACTCTTTTAATTTTCATAACAAGGCTTCTAAGAATAGAGGTTATGAGAAAGCAAGCTTGAACTCTCTTTTGTTTAAGTACTGAATCCATGCACTTAGGCACTCCACTTTATTACCCTTGCGTGTCTCTGCTTAATATGAAATTTGATTCTATTACAGCCTCTGGTGTTGATTACTATCTTCCATTGAAATGCGACTTGTATTTTCTTGAACAGGATTAATGCACAAAGATGACTGTGGTGTTCTGGGGTTCGTCCATATAGAACGCTTTACCTACCTAGTACAGTTAAAGACTGAGGAACATGACATAAAGGCTTGGTAATAATTTTTGTTTGTTTTGATTTTTTCATTGGGGTTGTTACATGCTGCTTTTCAAAAAATGCCTAAGCCAAAATTATATGTAGCAGGATGCCACCTCCTTAAAATATTGCCACCTTCAAGAGTTTTTATGTGATAAATACAGTGGGAAAAAGAATGGGCTCTGAGTGTAGAGATTGTGTGAGATCATTTTGGTTTATGATTATTAGAGACTTGTGCTGTATCATCTGGTAAAGGCAGTGCTACAGAGAGGTGCTACTTACTATTTGTGTGATCTTGGGAAGCTTAATTGCTATCTCTGTGCCCATTTTTTTTTTCATTCATATGGTAGGTATAGAGAAATAATAATAATCCCATAGGATTATTTCTAGGATGATATGAGAGAATCCATGTAAAATGTGTGGCTCCTATAATATATATTCAACGGAATATATGTTGAAATGCCTTTTGGTACTCTTCATAACCAATCCTTGTATTGTTTTTCTCCAATGTATTTAATATAATCAGACATGTTATATAATATTTGTTAAATGTTGTCTCCCTAAACTAGAATGCAAGCTTTATGAAACCAGGGGTGTTTTGTTCTCTGCTGCGTCCTGATTGATTGCCTAGACAGCCCCTGACACAAACTATGTCGTCAATGGAATATTTGTCAAATAATTGAATATTAGCTGTTCTTATTACCATTACCATTATGGCTAGTACCACCATTTGTTTCAAACTCATATTATGTTTTAAAAAATTCTCAAAATAGGGTGGCGCCTATGGCTCAAAGGAGTAGGGCACTGGCCCCATATACTGGAGGTGGCGGGTTCAAACCCAGCCCTGGCCAAAAACTGCAAAAAAAAAAAAAAAAAAAATTCTCAGAATACCTTTAAGGTTTGAATAATACTAAGAGCTTTCAGAAATACTTGATTTTTGACCATAGAATTTTATAGCTCGTGGGAACATCAGAACACATTGAGTTTAACCTCTTCACAATTTATAAAAGAAAAGATCTTAAAATCCCCTGAGGCCCAATGATGGTAAGCAGCATTACTGGTGAAGAATTACCACATGGTAGATAAGACTTGGATCCAGACGTGAGCCTTGGTTCATTTATTGCTCTTTCTGCTCCATTCCACTGACTCGCTTGGGTGCCACATGGCTCTCCACCCCTCAGCAGAGTTGGCCTTAATTCATGTGAAGGTGGTGGTGGCCCTATTTCACCACTGCAATTGACTCCAAACTTCTCATCACCTCTTGCTGATTGGTCATGGCTATGCTGGCTTTCCCCAGTAATGGACTGTCTTTTTTGGACGATAAAACGTGCTCTAGGGACAAGCCATGTACAGAAATAACTGAGAATTGCAAGATGCTTCTGGGGTCCAGGGAGAGTTGCTCCTTTTCAGATCACTCCGTCAAAAACAGCCACCTTTTATCATCTCTATTTGGAATTCTTCACTGGATTTAGGGATCATCAAAATGTTCCATCTAGGGAGGAAAATCAGAATAAATAAAAGCTATAAAGTTTGTTACTTGTCTGGCTCCAGAGCTGTCTGGGGGGAAAAATATATGGATTCATCCAATAAACATTTAGTAAGTGATTACAATATAGTAAGAAATACAGTATATGTGTGTGGATATGGGCTGTAAATATTTTTTAAGTTATACCTTTTTCTCCTCAAGGAGTTTATAGTCTATCAAAAATAGAAATTATCTCCAATCAGTCCTAGTGATACATAACATGATAGTGGGACAATGAAGATGAGAGATGAAAATAAAACTTAGAAGGGGCTTGGAGAAAGAATATATTACTTCCAGATGGTGAAGGGTGGTATTCATGGTAGAGGCAGAATCATAACGACTTTGATGGATCAGGAGTATTCTTCAAATTGTATGAATCTTCAGTTAAATGTATTTTAAAGTTGATTACTTAGGGTCTGTTTTACTTCTTGACATTTTAAATTCTTTTGTATGCCATATAATAGACACAATTGTATATAACATAACATAACCACCATAGCTTATTTCTCAACAGGAGGCATTTGTTAAAGGCATTGTTATGTATTTTTTGCGTAGCCACAATATTAAACATTTAGATGAGCTTATAAATGATAGCTTACTAAAAGAAAAAAATTATATGTTCTATATACATATGTACAATATTGGGAGTCTCTACACATAGTTCAGAATTAAACAGCAGATTCTTTATGGACATTTCTGATTTGACTTACATAATTATTTATGTTTAAAGCATAGTAGGTTCCCAAACCAAAGTCCATTATGATATAATGTAGCGTATCAGAGGGACTTGTGAGCTAAAACCATGTTTCTTATACCCCAAGTCCCAGAGAACATTGACAATTCCCTTTATATACTTTTCCCTGCTGTGGATGTATATTTCTACTTAGAATAATTTAATGCATTTAGTTTATTAAATTATGGTCGATATCTTTCCTGAAACTTATTTCAAAAGCAAATATCATACTAGTTAAAGAGTTATTTTTTAATTATACTGCATATTTTCAAGATATTAAGCACTACATGGTAACTGGAAAATTAAAAGTTTTTATTGCTTAGCATGGTGGCTCACGCCTATAATTCCAGCATTCTGGGAGGCCAAGGTGGATGGATTGTCTGAGCTCATGGGTTCCAGACCAGCCTAAGTAAGAGCAAGACACCGTCTCTAAAAACACAGATTTTGTGGTGGGTGCCTGTCATCCCGGCTACTTGGGTGGCTGAGCCAAGAGAATTGCTTGAGCCCAAGAGTTTGAGGTGGCTGTAAGGGGTGATCCTATGGCACTCAACCAAAGGGCAACAAAGCAAGACTCTCTCTCTCTCAAAAAAAATTTTTTTTACTAAGTGTGTTAATGTAAATCATGTATCATATTTCCCATTTATCAGGCCCAAATTAAATCAATACATATTATAGAGGAACAATAAAGAATGAGATTTGCATCAGCGCAGTGCACTAATGGCTCTTCATTTTCTAGTCTTCCCTCATTCTGACTTCACCCGATCTCTGGTCAGCTGGGAAGTTATTTGCTGTGGCGTTTTCTGGTTCCTGCTGGTTTAAAAGTCTTGGTTGCTCTAGCTATCTATGTGGCTTGTTGATTCCTAAAGCCGTGATTGCCTTCATAGATTCTTGTTTTCCCCTTGGAACATGCTGACAGATGGGGTGACTGAATATTTTAAGCAGAACAATGACTCTGACTTTTTCTGAAGCCCATGAAAGCTACCAAAACAATTCTATGTTCCTCCAAAGAAGAAAGGCCAACTCAGAAAGATGAGTCAAATGGAACCAATATGGAAGACGTCTTACAGCTTTAGCAGAGCATAAGAACAATGGTGCTCAGTAGCTTGTAAAGACTATATTCTCTCGTGTTGAGAGGACACAGAACAGCTGATTCAAAGCCTATATACTGTATGCTAAACTTAGTTTTTACACTGGTATAGATCTTGCAGCAGATTAATTTATCCATTACTATGTGTATAGGCAAATCAATCAAATGTTTGAAAATATCTAGTGTCTTGGTCCCCATAACACAGTGGTTATGGTGCCACAACAATGAACACCTGCAAAATAAATAGCTGGGCATTGTGGCGGGTGCCTGTGATCCAAGCTATTTGGGAGACTGAGGCAAGAGAATCGCTTGGGCCCAAGAGTTGGAGGTTGCTGTGAGCTGTGATGTCACGACACTCTACCGAGGGTGACACAGTGAGACTCTGTCTCAAAAAAAAAAAAAAATCTAGGGACAGGTTTCCTCAATGTCAGGAAAATAGGAACATAGTAGAATGAAAGATTTACTTACAAACAGTTATCGAGCTAACATTATGTGAAAGAGACTTACTTCAAGAGTAAATGCCAGGAGAACTTGTGCAGCATGGCAGAAACCAGTGTGGGGTCTTCTACAGCTAAAGAAAGTCAAGGGTGTAATTCAAATTAAGAGGAAATGCTCGTTGATGACAGAATATAAGAGCTAAAAAGGCTTTCAGAAATCATCTACTCCTCCTCCCTTATTTTATGAATGTGGTAACTATAATTGTTACTTGCCTAAGATCACCCCAGAAATGTAACAAGAAAGCCAAATATGAACATGCTTCTCTTTCCTCTACATCTGGTGATTGTTTTTTCATGATATGGCATACATATTTATACTCATTTAAGTAGGTCATATGTAATTTCATTTTACTTTTATTAGATCAGTACTTCTTGTTGATCATATTAATTCTAACATGCTTAATCTGTTTTTTTTCTGTGTGGAATATTTTAAGCTACCAGAGAGAGGGCAAGAAGGGAACTTCTCAATTTTGTACTTTAATTCCTCATAATCTATTAGTATTAATTTTCTATTTTTTATTAGATAAGTAACAGATGTTAGTTGAATAAACTAGAAAATATAGATAGGGAAAAAGAGAAAATTAAATTTAGTTTTACTCCAACCTCCAGAGATAATCACTGTTTTTGATGCATATATATTTATGCATATGTCATATATTCTTTCAAATAAAGATGGGATCATATTTAGCCTACTGTTTAATGACTATACATGAACTATTCAGGCAACTATTTCATGAACATTTTCCATGTGAATAAATATGTTTAGAATATTCCTTTTATTGGCACTGAAAATCAGCCTGTTTTATTCATCTTATATTTTGGGACATTTTTACCTCCATTGAATTTTTGGACACTTTGAGGGCAATTTTTCTCTCTTACAAATCATTCTGCCATGAATATCCACATAATTGATTTATTCTGAATTTTTTCCCTTACGTTATCAGAGTTCAAAGAATATGTATAAATACATGTGCAAGACTTTTGATAACAGTGGGTCCTCTACCAGCACTGTCTACTCCCAATTTCAAAATTTCTAGTTCATATTCTGTGCAAAATCTGGCAAGGGTAAATACGTATGAAGTAAAATGCAACAAACAAACAACAACAACATACCCAACCAAACAACCATACAAAACCTCTTCAGCAGGAAAAATAGAGTCACAATAAATTAGTATCCACCCAGCAGGGCTGTCGTTCCTGAGATATATTAGACAGGTGGCATCAGTTGGACCCACAGAAGGAAAATGAGACAGATGTCTTCCCATTTGCAGCCTTCAAAGACAAGAGGATAATGGTTTTAAATTTAGCAGTGGCATTAGGGGGTGGCTTTTTCATATATCCTTACCAGAGTTCTGGGATATAAATGGATATATGCTTCTATAATAACTTAGAAGTTTTGAGATGATAAATAGGGAGGCAATATATTTACTGCTGAGGAGTCCTTGTGATTCTCCTATGTCTTGTTTGAGTTTGCTTCTCTTTAGGTGTGATTGCTTTATACAAGAGTGAGTAAGAGTTAGGCCTTTGTTTAACTTGATTTACTATTCATAAAAGTTGCTAGATGAGTGTAATGAAAATACTAAATTTAGTGAGGCTTGCATCTATCTTTTAAAAATAAAAATATACATTCTAACATAAAAATAACTTCAAAGAAAAAAATGTATTTTTTTCTGCCAATCTCAACCTCTGACATTTTTGTCTCCTTATATAGTGTGTGCTCTTAGTTTTTCTTAGATAAGAAGTAGTAGTAGCTGCTTTCACACATTTTTTTAAGGTGATGTTTTGAGAGAATGGTGTTTTGTGATAATAGTGGTGGATGGTTTCAAGCAGGATGTATGAGCATAAAAATTAACCACTATTCATGTTTCTGAAGCAGGCTGAAAGTCAAGGGAATATTTTTTAATTCAATTATTATTATTATTATTTTTTGAGACGGAGCCTCAAGTTATCCCCCTGGGTAGAGTGCCATGGCATCACAGCTCATAGCAACCTCCAACTCCTGGGCTCAAGCGAGTCTCCTGCCTCCGCCTCCCAAGTAGCTGGGACCACAGGCGCCCGCCACAACACCCCGCCATTTCTTGGTTGCAGCCATCATTGTTGTTTGGCAGGCCCAGGCTGGGGATTCGAACCTGCCACCTTAGGTGTACGTGGCTGGTGCCTTAGCCGATTGAGCCCCAGGCGCCGAGCCCCAGGCCAATTTCTTAAAGTGTTTTTTCTACACTTTCTTCTAATATTTTTATACTTTCATATTTTAAGTTTAAATCTTTAATCTAGTGAGAGTCAATCTTAGTTAGTGGTGAAAGGTGTAGATCCAGTTTCAGTCTTCTGCAGGTTGCCAGCAAGTTCGTCCAGCACCATTTGTTAAATAGGGAGTCTTTTCCCTACTCAGTGTTTTTAATTGGCTTGTTGAAGATCATATAACAGTAAGTAGTTGGGTTCATCTCTTAGTTCTCTATTCTGTTCCATACATCTACCTCTTTGTTTTTTTGCCAATACCATGCTGTTTTGATCACTATGGATTTATAATATTGTCTGATATCTGGTAGTGTGATTTCTCCTGCTTTGTGGCTGGTGGGATTGCAAACTAATACGTTCCTTTTGGAAAGACATCTGGAGAACACTTAAAGAACTAAAAATAGACCTGCCATTTGATCCTATAATTCCTACATTAGGTATATATCCAGAAGACCAAAAGTCATACTACAATAAAGATATTTGTATCAGAATGTTCATTGCAGCCCAATTCATAATTGCTAGGTCATGGAAGAAGCCCAAGAACACATTGATCTACGAATGGATCAATAAATAGTGGTATGTGTATACCATGGAAAACTATGCAGCCATTAAGAAAAATGGAGACTTTACCTTTTTCATGTTTATGTGGATGGAGCTGGAAAATATTCTTCTTAGCAAAGTATCCCAAGAATGGAAGAAAAAGTATCCAATGTACTCAGTCCTACTATGTAACTAATTTATAGCTTTCATAAGAAAGCTATAACCCAATTTTAGCCCAGGAACATGGGGAGAGGGAAAAGGGGGGGAAGGGGTGAGGGTGGCTAGAGGGAGGGTGATTGGCAGGATCATGCATATGGTTCACCCTCTAAGGGTACATGTGAATCTCTCTAAATGTAGAATATAAATGTCTTAACACAAGAACTAAAAAGAAGACATGAAGGCTATGTTAACCAGTTGGATGAAAGTACTTCAAATTGTAAACAGTAACAGTACACTGTACCCCATGATAGTATTAATGTACACTGCTATGATTTAATAAATAAATAGACAAACAAATTAAAAAAAACCAAAATAGCCAGATGTTGTGGCAGGCGCCTACAGTCCCAGCTACTTGGGAGGCTGAGGCAAGAAAATCACTCAAGCCCAAGAGCTTGATGTTGCTGTGAGCTGTGAGGCCACAGCACTCTACCAAGGGCAACACAGTGAGACTCTGTCTCAAAAAATAAAATACATAGAAAAAATAAAATAAGATAAAAGATAAAAATAAAAATACATTTCTACAGATCCTTTAGACATTAGTAACATAAAATAGAATTAATTTTGAAAAATAACCCAAATGTATTTAACAAAAAGTTTAAATAAAAATAAACAAAAATTAGTCATCTATGTAAATAAGTAAGTAGTGAAGTGACTGGAATGCATTCAAAGTTGAATTTCTTCACATATAAGTGGAAGGAATAATGCTGGGCTTATGTGGACCCTTTCACAAAACAGGAAATGTAGGAATATATTCAAGTTTATTTTATGACTCCTACTTAAACTTGAAACCTAAATAACATTATAGAATCCCTTATAAATGCATATAAACAGATGCTCAACAAAATTTTATGAAGTTTAGCGATGTATAGAATGGATAATACCTCATGATTAAGTTGGATTGTTCCAGGTAGACACAGGTGATCAAACATCTAAAGCAGAGGTTCTCAACTTTCCTAATGCCGCGTCCCTTTAATACAGTTCCTATGGGTTGCAACCCACAGGTTGAGAACTGCTTTCTAAATCCTTATACATTTACCATGTTAGTCAGAAGAGAAGAAGAAAAATCATGATAACATTTTGGTCGAGAAAGTAAAAACATTTGAAAAAAGCATCTAAAGTGCATTCAAGATAAAACTCAAAGAAGCATTATTTAAAAAAAAAAAACTTTTAAAATTTTAAGAAGATATCTACCAAAAAATAAAACTCATCACAAATATCATACTTTAGTATTAAAATTTTCTCTTTGTATGGGATATAAGTGCTGGTTATCACTGCTGTCTTTCAACATTGCACTTGGGGCTTTAGCCAATGCAATTAGACAAGAGAAAAAGAATTAACAATTTGAATGAGTGAAAGAAACCCCTCATTATTTACTGACAACATGTTTGTGTAAAAGAATCTTCACAATAACTATTAAAATTAATCTGAATTTAAATAAATTTAGCAAACTGCCTTAATATAAGATCAATGTATAAAATCAATATTATTTACATATGGCTTCACATTTAAATTTACATAACATTTGCAATGCTTATGGATTGCAAATCAACATTTTCAAAACATTTCTATAGCACAAAATCAATTAGAGCACCACAAGCCATTTTCAAAGTTATTATTTTGGGTTTTTAAAAATTTCAGAATATTACAGGTGTACTCTGTTTTGGTTACGTAATTTACTCTTGTGTACTTTGAGTCAAAGTTATAAGTGTAAGTTTTACCCACAATGTATGCATCATACCCATTAGGTGTGAATAACTCACACATCCCCCACTTGATTTATATTGAGTTTTACTTCCATATGTTCACATGAGTGTTGATTGACGAATTCCAATTCAGTATTGAGTATTCCTGGTGTCTGTTTTTCCATTCTTTTGATGTCTTTCTTCGAAGAATGATCTCCAGTTCCATCCAAATTGTTATAAAAGATACTAGATCATCACTTTTTATAGCTGAGTAGTACTTTATGCACATACCACATTTTATTAATCCATTCATGCATTGATGGACACAGGTTGTTTCCATGTCTTTGCAATTGTGAATTATGTTATTACTATGGATAAACATTTGAGTGCAGATGGCTTTTTGATAATTTTTTTTTCCCTTTGGGTAAATGCCTAGTAGCATGATTGCTGGAGCAAATGGTAGGCCTACCTTAAGTTATTTGATGTATTTCCATGTTGTTTTCCATAGAAGTTGTACTAGTTTGCAGTTCCACAAACACTGTGTAAGTGGTCCTTTTTCTTCACATCCTCACCAGCACTTGTTATTGTGGGACTTTTTGATAAAAGCCATTCTCACTGGATTTAGGTAATATCCCACTGTGGTTTTGATTTGTATTTCCCTATTTGATTAGAGTGTTGAACATTTTTTATTATGTGTTTGTTGAGTATTAGACTGTATCTAATTAACAAAATTCTGTTCATATTTTTTCCCCACTTTTAATGGTGGTGTTTGAACTTTTGCATGTGGGAGTATATTCTTTTATTTCAGATTAATATAAGGTTCATTTTTTCTTGTTGATTTGCTTGAGATATTGTGGATTCTGGTTATCCACCCTTTATCAAATGTATAGCATGCAAATATTTTCTCCCATTTTGTCGGTTGTCTATTTATTCTATTGATCATATTATGGTTGTGCAAAAGCATTTTAATTTTATCGGGTCTTATTTCTTTTTGTTGTTGTTGATATCCAGTTTTTTTTTAAAACACTATTCATTGAATAGGGATTCTTTTCCCCAGTGTAGGTTTTTATCTGTTTTGTCAAAAATCAAATGGGAATATGAGGATGGTTTCATCTTTCATCTCTGAGTTCTCCATTCTGATCCAGGAAGAATTTGCAGAGGCAAACAAGAAAAAGTATGGTATCATCAGAGAAGGACACCCCTGGAAGCTTGTAATCCAGTGAGAAGGGTAAGAGAAGGGTGTGTGGAGAGTTTCCTTCTCCCTGTTCTGTGTCTCTCATAGCTGGAGGCTTTCACAAGCCATATTTTAAAACAGTATGTCATGAGAGCCCTTCCAAATGAGAACTCTGAATTGGAGAAGACAGATGAAATGTTTCAGAGCTTAAGGATGAGAAAAAAAGGGGAAGTTCAGCTAGGTTGAAAAATGGTTGGTCAAACCAGTTCTTAAAAGAGAGAAAATTTGTAATTGTGGGTTAGGGGCAGTGGTTTGACCAGTGTGTGTTCAGCCATGTGTGCATGAAATTATGAGTCTACCAGAAAGGACGGGAAAATAAAAGAAGGTGCTAATGTCATACAAGGATTAAAGTTGGAAGCTTTTAGTCTTCAAGGTCTTTTCTCCAGTCTCCTCTTTTGTTTAATGGGGAGACTGGATGTTGTTACTGACCATATTTAGATTTGGTCAGAATTGTCAATCAACATCATTTATTGATTGTGGTCCCAGATTTGCTGGTGACTGGAGCTACCAGGGCCCTTGTGACTTTTGTCTTTATAATTGAATTTAAAGTATTGGCCAGCAGGTTGATGTGCACATGCTTTAAGACTCTAGAGAGAACAAGGTAATTAGTCCTGCAGAAAACAAATATTAAAATCAGAATTATCAGAATGCCTTGGACAATATATTTTACTCAAGATCCTTGATTAAACAAAGAGAACAGATCTCATTTTTTCTTTGAGTTTGTAGAGAAGAGAAAATTGATATAAATTTGTATACTACTTCCTTTCCTTCTAATTTCTTCTTAGTTTCCCTATCTCATGTTGAAAAACATCCACTATATATCTTTATACAAAGAAGACTCCGTCTTCGTTTCCTAAGTTATCACAGGTTTTCTCCTGTGAGCTTGATAAATTCAAAGTCTTTCTCTTTTGCATCACAGCTTGTTGAATTTCTACCAATTCTTGCAGTCTCATTTGAGTTCTGTAGGTTATTAATGGTTATTTTCATCAGGGAATAATAAACTCTATTTCTGAGCTTTTGCAGGGCTGTCAAAGTATCAAACTAGGAGAGAAAACAGCTGTCCAGGAGTCATTGGTAGACATAGACTGTTATATCCTTCTTCAGGCTTAAACTTCTTAAATTCCAGTGAATGTCTTAGAAATTTATGACCATGTCTTTCCACATAGAGGCCCTAGTTATTTAAAGTTTCAGTGGGGCAAGGAAAAGAAGAGTAGGAATTTTGTACAGGTGAAAGGGAACAGATTAGATTATTAAAAAACTAGAAAACTGAAGGAAATCAAAAGAGCTTCTAGTATCTGTCAAATTAATAGGAATTATTTAGTAATCTTTGGTCCCAGAGATGCCAAAATATTTAAACATTGAGAACCAGGGTTGGTCTATATTAAAATGCCAAAAAATATTAATCAGATAGATTTATTTGTTTTCTTGAATGATTAATTGAAAAAAAAATCCCCAAATGAATTTTAAGGTTATTTTTTAAATTTTTGCACAATTTCAATAAGTTAGGGGCCCAAAAATTATAGCACTTTGTTCACATGTAGATCTATATGAAACACAGAAACTTTAAGGGGACTGATTGATGTTGTAAACATGTATCAAGGTGGTTTATCTCTTGCGCTTAGAAGTGTCAGAAGATTTGGTAAAGATTGCAATGAGGCTGGCTAACAGGTAAAAAAAAAAGTTTTTTCATATAAAATTGGGAAGGAACGAATATTTTGATTGGGTCCTGAAGGTGAAAAAACAGAAGTTCTTTTATGGTCTGTTTGCACACTCTGCTGCAGATACCTTATGTGATTAGATATAATTAAACATGCAACTTTGTGTAAAGTCTCAGGTTTCAAAATCAATCTACAAAATTCAGTAGCATTTCTATACATCAATAGCAACCATGCTGAGGAAAATAGTCAAGAATTCAATCCCACTTATACTCACATCAAAAAATTACCTAGGAATAAATTTATCAAGAAAGTGAAGAATCGGGTGGTGCCTATGGCTCAAAGGAGTAGGGCAACGGCTCCATGTACTGGAGGTGGCAAGCTCAAACCCGGCCCCGGCCAAAAACCTCAAAAAAAAAAAAAAAGAGAGAAAAGAAAAGAAAAGGAAAAAAAAAACAAAGAATCTCTACAAGAAAAACTGCAAAACAGTGACAAAAGAAATAATAAATGACACCAACAAAAGGAAAACTACTCCATACTCAAGGATTAGAATAATCAGTATTGTGTTGTGAAAATGATTGTACTGAACAAAGTAACCTACACATTCTATAAAATTCCTGTCAAAATTATGTCGTCTTTCATAAAATTAGGAAAAATTAATCCTAAAGTACATATGGAAACAACAAAACAAAGGCCCAAATATCCAATTCTAAGCAAAAACAAAAAAGTTGGAGGCATCACCTTACCTGATTTCAAATTATGCTATAAGGCTATAATAACCATAACCGCATGGTACTGTAATAGTCCTGGTAACAGTGAATGCACCAATACAGAATACTCTCTTGCTGTGCTTGTGATGTATAAAGAACTTATATCTTAACTAGGATGACTAAAAGGGAAATCTATCAATAATAATAATAGCTACAATGTTTTAAAATATAGATAGTATCAAAAGTTATAAACGAAAACAGAAAATGTCAAAGTGCAGATAAAGAAGTAATGAAAGAAAAATGTAGAGTTTCCTTTAAGTCTTTTTTTTTGTTGTTGTTTATTTGATTTTTAAAGCAGAGTAAAATTGTCATCTAATTAAAATAATTGGTTGGAAGATCTCTTTTGCAAGCATCATTGTAATCTCAAATCAAAATGCCTATAAAAGTTAAGCAAAACATGACAAGTGAGAAATTAAAACATCCTAGGAGAAAAAAATCAATGTTTATGCAAAGGAAAACAGGAATGAGGGAAGAAAGAAGGAGAAGACCACAAAACAACTAGAAATCAAATACTAACATTACAGAAGTAAGGACTAAACAGACTAAAATCTACATTCAAAACACATAGAGTGGATGGATGGGTTAAAAAGAAAACATGCAATGATATAATATTTATGAGATACTTACTTCACTTACAAAGACATACCCAGAATAAAAATAATAGGATATGAAAACCTCTGAGACTTAACAAATGCAATACCAAGAATAAAGTTTATAGCAATAAGTGCCTACACTAGAAAAGCATAAAAATGCAAATAACACAATGATGCACCTTTGAGAATTAGAAAAACAAGAGCAAATTGAACCCAAAATTAGCCAAAGAAAAGAAATGATAGACATCAGAGCATAAATAAATGCAATTGAAACAAAAAAAAATACAAAAGATCAAAACCAAGAAAAAAAGACAGAAGATACAAATAAATAAAATCTGAGGTGACAATGAGACATCACAATGGATGCTACAGAAATTCAGATGCTCCCAACAGATTACTGTGAGCACCTATACCCCAACAGACTGGAAAACCTGGAAGAAACGGGTAGCAGTAAGAGAAGGTTCCGGCAAAGAGCCGTGGAGCTGAAGGAGCAGTGACAGAGTACAGAGGTCAGAGGGGAGACAACCAACCCTGAATCAAGAGACAAGCAGAGTTTAGGGTTAATTAGATTATTCCTTTGTTTTTCAGCACTAGGCAGATTCTATTGATTTTTTATACCACATACAATGTATTGGTCTTTTATATTTGTGGGTGGATTGTTTTTTAGCTTATTTTGTTTTTTGTATTTATTTATTAGTCTTCATAAGATCTTTTAAGGTAACAGTTTTAGAATCTTTCCATATTTTAAAGGGATTTTTATATCAGTCAAAAAAGTGTTGACCCTTGATAATTTGGATTCTTTGATTTTTAGACACATATAGGTGTAGTTTATTAATACTTTAAGTTACTCAGAGTGGCTGACATTATAAGCAGTTTTGAGTAACATTTTGACAAAAATTAAAATATTGGGGCTGTTGGCATTGCAACATTCATACCTGGTACATATGGGAATCTGGACAGTGGCCTGGAAGTTCAACACATGCTTATATTCGGTGATGAGAGCAAACTAGAGACAGAAATTAATGCCTAAAGAATTTGTCTCTATATTTTCATCTCATCTATAACAATCTAGAATAGTAACATTATTAAAATAAAGGGACTTAGGCAGAGAAATAAAGAGAGTATAATGACTTAGATTGTCCTCACTGAAAGGGAGCATAGCGGTCTTCACCAGCAGGCCATATTCAGCCTTTAGTCACGGGGTCTCAGAGGAAGAGAAGGACCAGGAGATGTCTGTGGGGTGCTGACCTGTTGCAGTGACCCAGAAGGAGCAGCAGTGAGCTCCATATTGACCTGAGTCCAGGCATCGAAACTGGTGGAAGACCATCATCAGCCAGATCACTGTTTAGTACAAGCCTTCCTTTGAAATGCTGCCACATAAGCATGGACATGCTGTTACGTAAATTACCAAATTTATAATATAAATATCACGATGTCATGACACAGTGAATTGCATAACATATAAATTTCAGTGGGAGTACAACAGTCTTTTATTAAATGACCATATCAATTGGATATCTACATAGGATGAGGTAAAAATACGCTTCATTTTACCCTACATAAAATGCTAATTTCTTACGGGCTGTACTTCTTAACATGAAAGATAAAGCAGTTAAAGTTGTAGAATAAAAGATGAAAATATATAGGGCAGACAAAATATCTTAAGTGGGACATACACACAAAAGTAGTTATAAGGAAAAAATATTATAAATTGGAAACCACAATGAGATAATACTGGAAGTGCTAAAATTTAAGGCTTAATGCACCAAGTGTTGTATAGCAAGGATAACACACATTTTTGATGGGAAAATAAATTGAGTCATCCATTCTAGAAAACTAGTATATCCACTAAGATACACCCTTTGATTCAGTAATTTCACCCCTCTGCATGTACCAAGCAGGTTTGCATACGGATGACATAAGATATGTACCAGCATGTTCATAGCAGGAAATAAAAGAAAGATTTCAGGTTTTTGTCATATTCACTTAAATCCTATAGAGCCATGATTTTCAGATGGAGGCAATTTTATACCCAACAGATATTTCGCAATGCTGGGAGGCAGGTTTAGTCGTCACAATTGTAGGAATTTTATTGACTTCTGTAGGTAGGTGCAAGTGATGTAGTAACATTCTCCATGCCCAGGACACCCTGTCACAAAGAGTTGTCCACCCCGAAATGTGAGAAGTGCAAAGTTCAAAGTGCAAAGTTCACTCCTTCTATAGAACTCTGAGGTGAACTACATAAGACCACAGGGATGAAAGAAACCAGGTACAGAGTTTTATACTGAATTTATGAAAACTTCAGAACCAGACTAATAAAACCCGTCACTGTGTTAGACATCATCTTAATGTTTGTCTTTGATGGGGAGCAGTAATTACAAAGAACAGGAAAAGGGTCATTCATCATGGGAGTACTCTGACCAGTGCAGGGTTAGTTACCTGTTTATCCTTCTAAAATTATTTTAGCTGCATATTTGGTGTTTTGATATTGCTTTATGTTTTGGTGAAAACTTTTACATTTTTGTTATATTATATATTCCTCTTTTTAAAGTCCATCTGGCAACTATCAGTGGTAATTATTCACACTCTAAAGATCTTGTTCTTGAGAATGATAAAGAATGTAAGTTCTCTTTATTCTGCAGAGTGACTCAGCTCTTTCTTACTAACACATCTATATCCAAGCAAAGCTCAAGACTAACTTTTTACAGCGGAGGGAAGGGTCATCTCTTCTGTTAGTACCACAAAAGCCAAACTTTGAGAATTTCTTGAAAGATAGCCATTTTATTTTTATAATTACTGATGCAGTAATCTGTTTTCTTTCTGTGAAATAAATACATCTATATAAATTAAGTATCATCAACTTTCAAATATGTAAAAAATGGGTTTTTCAACTGTGCTTACCGTAGATTCTCAGAGAGGCATTGAAAATGTGCTTGGTCTTGGTATTCAACATATCAAGACTGTTAAATCAGAAACTGTGGTGAAAAGAGAAATATCTATTGTGTAATCAAAGTACTTGTGAAATGAATGAATTATAGAAGTACCTTTCAAATATTTTTAAACTAGCATTAGACTCTGTTTGAATTGTATATTTACATTAGAATTTTACTTTCTATATCTTTGATAAAAGAATTAAGGTTATGGGATTTTTTAAATGCAAAACTATTTTAACCTTTACATTAGGTTAAGAAATAAATCTATGAGAAAACATCAAAAGCTACTCAAGTTAGAAACTTTTCAAATAACAGTGTCAGTGAAAGGGATAGTAGATTTGGCAATTCTATAATTAAATTTTGATGGTATGCCACATACCAAAATACATTCCAGATTTGTTGACGGTTAAATTTCAAAATAAAAGCCTTACTAATAATTAAGAGAATAATTTTTTGCCTTTTGAGTTGATTGAACTTCAAAGTAGAAGAATAAAGAAGTCCTTGGGTCAGAAATTCTTTCTTCTACTCATAAATTTAGTAAAATTACTAAAAAGTAAACCTGGTAAATTTGTCCCAAAATGCAAAGCAAGCTGAAAAATGTAATAAAACTAAAAGGCAAATAAGCAAAGGGGCAAATATAACAAAGGGTTTATATTTCTCATACATCACCATATACATTAAGTAATAATGTAAGGACCACTTTCCAAATGTCAGAAAAACCTATTAAAAGACAATTTATAGACCATGAAATACAAATTGTTAATTGATTTCAACCGAACTAATAATCTGCCATGACGGCATCCAACAGAAACTAAGGGTCTGTGGTTTCACTGCTCTAGAAGGCTAGCTAGTCAGCCATCGTTGTATAGTTTCACGTGGTGTGAGGACAGTAGACCTCTGGATAGGAGACCGAGTTCATTATTCACCTTCAAAGGATTATCCACAGCAACATCTTGCATCAGTTCTCCAAACCCCAATTTGCACTGGCAACACGATGAGGGCCAGTGGTACATGAACATACAGAGGGAAATGTGATGGGAGGGGGATCCTGCATTTAGGAGCCTGGCCCCATCAAAGGACGGCTGGCAGACGTCTCCCCCTCCCCTCTATAGACAGACGTCACCATTATTACTGTGAAATGTGAGCATCTCTATACTTAGTAACCTGTCATGTCTTATGGGAAAGGCATCTTTAACTCACTTCAGAGGGAATTTCTGACTTTATCATTACCATATGGAAGTGTAAATACATTTGCTCCAGAAGGAGTCTCTGTCTCCGTTTTTCCAGAGTGGCTCATGGAACCATTCTTGAGAAGATAACTCTAGAGCCCAAGGGCTATAATGTCTGGATAGGTAGAAACAGCAGAGATTAATGGAGAATTATTTCTCAATATCAAGGAAACACAGATTAAATAGCTGTGATTTCATTTTCAGCCATTTTATCATCAAAAAATATAAATAGATATTTATTTTGGAAAATACACATGCACAGAGAACACCATCAGTTCATCGAGACTTACTCACTTACTCTGCTACATTTGTAAGTTGTTGTGAGTTCTTCTCAAACTAGATTTGAAATATAAATTAATATTACTATTATGTATCGTGTTTGATTACATCCCTTTGTAGGATTTCAACCTAAAGGACTGGAGTGATGTTCAAAGTGGTTAGTGACAGATTGTGCTTTCTATTTTTATTATAGAAAATTTTTAAACAACATATTATATAAAGAGTGAATAATAGTTAAATATATTTGGAATATTTATGCAAAGCGATGATTTTTAAGAATATATATTTGAATGGAGAATAGCACCTGAGATAATGTCAGCTTAAAATACCATTACTGTCAAGCTGGAAAAACTATAGATAGTTATAGATTTGGATACAGACTTATAGATATAAATATGTAAAAATGAAGAATCAGGTACAGATATAGTATAGATACATATTTAGATCAGTGGCAGGAAGGAAGTATATTAACAGATTTTTTTCAGGTAAGTCTATGGATAATTTCTATTTTTCTTTATACATTTTGCATTTTCAAACACCCTTGTATGAACTATCATATTAATCTGGTGAAAAGTTAAACGCTAATTTTTTATTCTATTTGGGTTTTTGAACACCATCCACATTAAAGTCTCAATATGTCTTCACACATTTGAGTGGATTATATTTTAATTGTTTGGGTATTTGCAATATAGTTTTATTTTATTATAAAAATAAAGCCAAGAATTTTAAAAACTATGATTACATATGAGGTCACAGTAAACCTACCCGTGTGGTTTATAATACAGGGTTTGACTCCAGTTTTGATTTTTGACTACTAATAACTTTCCTTGTTTCTATTTTTCTACATCTTTCTGAAAAAAAAAAAAAAAACAACAAAATAAGACATAAACGAACAAGCAAAAGCCCACTAACTCTCTGAGCAGTAGCAGAAGGTTCAAAGCCTATAGCCCCCCAGTTTACATAAAAGATAATTTTCTTAGACTTCTCCTCTAGCTACTATGCATAAAGCTCAACCCATTCTCTCTGCTCAAGCCAAAGAGATTGTCCTTCCATCCTCAAAATCCCTCTTTATGTGAATAGGAAATCTTTTTATACCCTCTTCAAGCATATTTGTCTGAAAATATCTGAACAAGTCCTCTACGTAATGGCAAAATAATGATTTTTCTGCATTTAACACTATCTAGATACACAAATACACCCAGAAGCATACACATATATAATATATAGGGCATGATACATATAAACAATATATTATTTTACATATAATATGTCTGGCTATTTATATCTACTACATATCTACTAGTGTGATTTTTTGGTCTTTCTAAAAAATAGTAATACTTAAGAAGCAACATTTTTAACTGCTTATAAACTTAGTAATACAAAACCGAAAGATTGAACAAATATCTTAGGCTTCTCAGAATAACTGTGATATAGTTAATATTCACTGACAGTAAAATACACACTAAAAAAAGAAATTAAATATAAAAATCCAGGGGAAACCTATTCCTTTCAGACTTAACCCTGTTTTTACTTCAGTATTTCTTTTGCAAAACAATGGTCTAGACTAGTTACAAGTGTAGGAGGCGATTTTGATTCCTCCTTTTCTCTCGCACTGAGCGTTCAGTCTGAGCAGGTCCCCGTCTGTTCTACATCCCACGTGTCTCCTGATTCAATCCCCTCTCAGTCTGTAATGCCATCACCCTCTTCTGGCCATTGTCATCACTCACTAGACTTCCCAATTCAATTTCCAAAGTGGCTTCTTGACCTGCATTCTTTCTATCCTCAATTTCCAATTTCTTAGACACACTTGCTAGTTATGATCTTTGAGAATATTTGTTTTTTCTTTAAAATAGCTGCAAAGATCAGTCTCTAATCTTCAGAGTAGACAGCACATAACCTGGCACCTGCGTACTTTCCTCTTTGTACTAGTTATTCTTTTGCATAATCATTCTGTTTGATTGATACTGGTTTCCTTTCTCTTTCCCAACAGGGAAAGTTTATCTGAACATCAATGTCATTGCCCATAATGTTCCCGATACTTAGGGCTGGTATCGGGAAAGCATGCACTTGTCCTATATTACTGTTTTCTGAAATATTAGAAAACTCCCAGACCTAATGGCAAATAGCCACTCACCAAACCCTTTCAAGAGCTCAACTGCTGCTCTGACCTGCAAGCCCCGTTATGAGGTCTCCCCAGCTTGTGTCACAATTATCAATTAAAGGACAAATATTGACAATAGCAAGGGTCACTAGGACCATTTTATTGACTTATGGTTAACATCTCCTTTGATTGTGGTCCATAACAAATGTCCCATTTTCTAGGCTGTACTACTGGCGCCTTTCTGTGATCCCAGAGGGTGACATACGTTCCCTGTGTGCCCCACTCCAGTCCTAGGAAAGCCCCGTTGTGTATGACAGTGAGTCTGAGTAGCATTCACTGTCCTGCCAACCAGGTATCTCTACATGCCCCTGGCCAGAAAGGCTTCCTATATTTAGATTTAAATCTTCCTCTTTAGATTTAGATCTTACTAGGCCTAGATTTAAACTTCGTGTTTCTTTCACCTTTGTATTTTATAATTCCTGGAGTATACAGTAGGTCTTTTTAAATGTTGATTAAACTTGTAAATTCGTCAATTCTTCATGCCTTTGACATCAGCAAAAGAGAAACCTCTTTTTATTCTCAAGAAACACGGAGAACGATATGGACCTGAGAATACAAGGGGAGCAAGAATTATTTACCCAAGGCCATCTGAAAGGAGTAAGTATTCCTGGAGACTTATAAAGTTATGAAGCTTTCAGAGTATATTTTACTCCAATTTATCCCTGACTTAGCTCTTTCTCTACCACCTAAACAAGTAAACCATCTATCAATGGAGGGGAAAGTTGAGCCTATTTATTTTTTTTGTGAAAAGGAATCAAATGCTCATGTCTTCTTGTGATTTCTTCACACTATCAGATAAAGCACATGCCATTAATCTCTGTGGAAAAGAGTATTAGTTGCTCACTAATACCCACTCCCCTTTACCCTCACATGAAAATACAACCTCAAATTTAGTCAAGGTATTGTTATTTTCTCAAAAGAACTAAAATTTCCCCAGTTTAGCTAGACATATAGATAGCTAGAGATATTGTATGTAAAGTAATAGATAGCTAGACATATTGTATGTAAAGTAATATATTATCGATATATAGTATGCACTATATGAGTATATATGTAGTATGTGCATGTATCTATGTATATACATGTGTATAGATATATTTAAATACAGAAAGGAATTTTCTGTATTTAGAATTTTGCAAAATTTCATTTTACATATGGCAGGATTTTATACCCAAAGTAGAACTGAGATGCAGGTAGGTTGGCAAATAAAATTAGATAGTATTTTACACCTTTAAATCTAGTAGCACTGTATGATTATTTCCATAGAATTTTGAATGGGAGTCTTGGAGCCTGTGATTACACAGATATGAAGTTACCTCAGTTCACATTTATCATTAATGGGATCTAATTTCCACCCACAGACTGAGAAAAGCCCAGGGCATTAAGACTACAGAGAGCTGATAATAAATATAAATTTAAGTTGCAATTTAAACTTTTAGTCAGCTTAAAATATTAATGTAAATCAATCCTATAAATCTAAATTACCCAAATGCAATAATTTTAGGGAAGTGACAAGCATCTAAATAGTATTATTTTAATCCCTAAATATAAATAGGGATATTTTTTACCACCTTTGATGTGGCAGAATTTGGGGACAAAAAAAATGTAAGCACATGTTTGTACATTGTGAAATTTATCATAGATGTAGCACAGACACATAGAAATATATCCCTTAGCTTTATGCTAAAAAAGCCACATGCTTGGAAACATTTGCCTTTAAGTAATCATCAAGTTAAGAACAGAAAGTAATTATTTTACCTGACTTTAAATGGAAATACATTGATACTACAAATAACTTTTGTTTCTGATCATGACAATAAAATTAAATCACAATTTATAGTAAATTTGACCATCATTTTATATTTATAAAATTAATACTACCTTACCTTACCTAATAATGTGACATTTTTGTTGCTTTATCAATAAAACACTATGTCCAATTCCTTGTGTCCAGCTCCATGACATTGGCCGTTATCTGTATCTCTACCCAGCATATCTCCAACACTAAATTAATTCAACTGGTTAAAAAACTCTATTAAATAGACTTCAAGGGGAAAAAAGCGAAAGGAAAAGAAAGAACTAATCACCTATGTGGATTGTTCTCTTTTCTATCCAACCTGGTTAGGGGCTGCTACGCAGCCTGGAACTTCCTCTGTGGTTGTTTGGCCTCTTCTTTCTCCTTTTCTTTAGAAAGGCAGTTACATATATTTTCACTTCTCTTAAATCTATAATTCTACTAAGACCACTCTGGAGATGACTTTATCATCTATTCACTCAGGACTAGGATTATCAGATGGACTTTCCTCCAAAATTCAACGACTGAATCTGAAAAATTACGTATGATTTCTCTCATTCTGTTTTTGCTCTCCCTTAAAATATAATATAAATTGATTTTCTAACTCTAAAGGCAATTCTTTTACCATGCCACCAAAATTTATCTTTTTACCCCAAGGGGTCATATTCCATGTGCTTCTAATCTGCCTTTTGTATCTTCAGCTTCTATTCTGTGGTATTCCTCCAGTGAACATTTACAGATGCTCATATCTGTGATATTCACTTATGTTCTTGTTCTCACTCGTCCCTCCAGCCTCCATTCTAGCCCTTTCTAAATTTCTTCAAAATGTTGATTTTCTTTGTGTGGCTATTTCACTGTTACCCATGCCACAGCTCACTGTGATCTGTCCTCTGTTCTTCTGATTTTTCTCGTGGAAGGAGTGTGATATCACAATCATCTTTACTTTTGACAAAGGCAATGCACACTTTTGTTTTTATTTCATAAATTCCCTAGGTCACTAGCACTGTATCCTTCCTTATTGAAATACTCTTACTAAGACTTCCCTAACATCATACACCCTGACTTTCTTTTTATCTTGATGCATTTTATCAAGTGTCTCTTGCAATCTTTTTTCTTCTCTCACATATTATAATAACTCAGGGTTTTTACAATATCCTCTTGTTACCCGAGTCCCATCAATGCTGATGAGTCCACCATCTAGATAGCCAAACACCACTTGTTTAATGAGGTTCAGATTCTTATGTCCAGCTGGATGCTATCAACTTAAAAATTACGAGTCTGTACAATTAGAAAAAAGACCATTGTTTTTCATAAAAGGTTAAAACCTGGAGGGCGGCCACCCTGAAAGACTGGGCAAATAAAAGGTGGAAAATTATGGAGAGAAGAGGGTGGGGCAGGAATTTACATGCAAGCATTAAATGTATGCATATTCAACAGTTTGAACAGAAACATGCATATTCAACAGTTTACAAGAGACACTATGAATGTTCCTGAGAGTCACACGCATGCACGATGAGCAAACATGGACGTCACATGTGTCCCATGGCCACTTGGAGTGGAGACCTAACAGGTAAATGTATGACAATTAATTTGTCAAAGGTGAGGCAGGGACACAATGCGGCTCAGGTACACAGGCTCTGTTAACTGGCCAGAACCAGTCTGCGGTCTCTCTACCAGATGAAAGTTACTGAAATCAATCTCATCCAAGCCACAGTTAGGACTTGTTTAGCTGCTAGAGCAAAATAAATTCCCGTGGCTATTAGAACATAGCTTGATCTTAAGTGTAGGAGTGTCTGACTTCATCAGAGCCTGGCAGGGTGGTGGGTCCTGTTTGTAATTTGTGTCTCACTGCCACAAAGAGTCTGTTCCATCAGTCTCAAGGCCTTTATTAACCTTAATGCCTGTCAGTTGTTGTGTGTAAGCCACAGAAGGAAGCGGGGATAATGAAGAGGTGTGTCTAACCTCCGCTCACACCATAGTCAGGAACTCAAGTTTTTAAAGTTTTCCCGAGGTTGCTTTCAGCCATGTAGTCTATTGAGTTGGCTGGAGAGCTTAGCATTTTGTTTTGAGTTCTCAACACCAAACTTCACTGCTAGATCAGGATCGACATGATTAAAACTGGTATCTTTTCTTCCTAACCTCAGAGAATGCTGTTATTATCTACTCCGCTATGGAAGCCAGAGACCCAGCTTCATCCTCGTACTCTTCTTTCCCTTTGCACAACCAGTGGGTCTTGAATTCCTGTCGAGTCAATCTCATCCTAAAACTTCCACTTCCGCTATCACATTCCTAGGCAGAAAGCAACCCGACTTAAAAAAAATCTCCTAACTGAAGTTTTTCCATATGTCCAGGACTATCTTTTCACTGTGTTGACTCAGACTAGTTTTCTTAATATACTGGAGAATAACGATAGAAAGCTTTTGGTGAATGTTTAGCTAAAGAATGAAAATCTATGACACTAAAATGACTATTAAAGAAAGTCACAACCTAGGAGAAAGGATGATTGCCTAGAGTCTGCTCGATAGCAGTTACTGGAAAACACAATCTCACTGAGTCGAAATTCTTTCATCAGCCCAGTGATATGGTTTAACTGTGTTGTTTTAGGTTTTTTGGGTGAGAGAGTGTGTGTGTTGTGGGGAGCCGTGTTAAACACATCACAAAATCATAGCCCAAGGTGACAATCACTCTGGACATGAAGAGAAAAATGGAACCAGAGGCCAGAACCACAGCCGTGGTTAAACAGTGAATTCTAATGACCTTACTGGAGGAGTAGGTAATAATTTTCTTGCTATGTTGACTAGGTTAATTCTTTTAACCGGTAAAGAATGATTAAGGATGCCAAATTTTGAATAGAGAGCTATTTAAAATTATTGACTTTTTACATATAATAATAATCAATATTGTGATGCTCTTAGAGATTACGGAATAGTGTAAACGTATAAAACAGAGTTAAAATAAGTTTCTCAAAGCTGATTTCTCAAAATAGGAGTATCGGTTTCCTCCAGTTGTAAGAGTGGCCAAACTGCTTTGAAGAGAGGAGAGAAAGGCAGTCATTCTTGGGAGGAAAACTTCTGGGAAGGAGTCCTTTGAGGGGACTTCTGGGAAGTCCCTCCTACAGCAGTGTGGGGGAGGGAGGCACATGGCTGACTGTGCTACTCAAACCAGAGGGGAGTGATTTTTGGGAAGGTTAGTCCTACCCTTTCATGTGCTTCGCTATATACTAAGAAAGGGGATGTGCCGGCTGGTGTCACTGTCAATGAGGGAATGGCAGAGACTGGAGAGAGACGCGTTGCTGGAATAGTCAGGCAGAGAAGCTGCAGGAATGAGCACACTGCAGTTGCCAGTTCCTCTAAGGTAAAAAGATAAGCCTATTCAAGTCTACAAGTCCCTAAATACAGAAAAACGTCTAGAAGAAGGGTATTTATTCCAGCATTTTATATAAGAAATGGGTCGCAGGCATTTGGACTCACAGGCCTACAAATTCTTCATCTCTCTCCTTTGATAACAGCACCATCCTCTCAGCTGGTATGGACAAAACCTTGCAGTTATTCTTATCCGCTCTTTATTACGTACACTCTTCTAGTCCGTCAGCAAAGCCCTCAGTCTTAACCTGATTTTCCTGAGTGTTTTTCACCAGTAATATACCAGGTCAAGTTACTCTGAGCTCCCTCCAGTATGCATGGAACAGGGTCAATGCTTAGGGAATATTTCTTTTTTTTTTGAGACGGAGCCTCAAGCTATCCCCCTGGGTAGAGTGCCATGGCATCACAGCTCATAGCAACCTCCAACTCCTGGGCTCAAGCGAGTCTCCTGCCTCTGCCTCCCAAGTAGCTGGGACCACAGGTGCCC